>BJBW01004938.1:61886-74577 GCA_004320125.1 Scolopax mira
GGGGGGGGGGGGGGGGGGGGGGGGGAGAGGGAGGGGGAGCGCGGTGGGCGGGGACGCGCGCGCGGCACGCGGGGCTCAAGCCGTTGCCGCTCCGCCCCTTCCCGCCTCTCTCCCCCCCCCCCCCCCCCCCCCCCCCCCCCTCACGGTGCCGGCAGCGACGAGGTGGGTACGGCGGATCGCATCCCCCCCCCTTCCTCCATCCCCATCCGTGGCGGCCTGAGGGCTCTCCCGGACCCTCATGGCTCCTCAGGCCCTTCACGGTGTAGGAGGGACGCTGAGGGGCCGTGAGGGCCCGTGAGCTGCCCTGAGGGAGAGCCCCTGCCCGCCCTCAGGCCTACCGCCGGGCCACGGCCCATCCCGGCCCGGCCTGTCCCGTCCGGGAGCGGGGAGGAGCCGTGGTGTGTAGTAGGGAGAGCTCCCCCCGGGGAGGGAGAGGAGGCGGGCGGCCGGCCCAAGCCCCGGCGGGGAAGGGAGGGTCGTGGAAGGGGAGGGTCGGGGGAGTGGGTGGCGGCGAAAGCCGGGGCGCGGCGGGTACGCCTCTTTCCCATTGATGAAATTTAAATTCCTCGTTTTTTTTTTTTCTTTTTTTTTCTTTTTTTTTTTTTTTTTTGACTCCTGCCCGCCGGCCCGGGAGGGACTGATTGCTCGGCGGAGGGGCCAGCGGGGCCGGGGTTTCCGTCTCTCTCTCACTCTCTGTCTCTCTTCTCTTTCCCCGTCGGCGGCAGCCTGCCCTCCTTCCCTCCCCAGCCCTTTCCTCCCTCCCTCCCTTCCTCCCTCCCTCTCTCCCCAGCCCGGGGGTAAAACCAGCTGAAATAAGTCAGTCTGTATTTATAAGAGCAAAGTGGTTTATTTTATTAAAAAGCCAAAATGTCATCTTTTGCGAAAGGTAAGCTGACGCGGTTTGTAATTTATTATTATTATTATTATTATTTTTATTGACTCTTCTGCTGTATATGCGTAGATCTTTGGGGGGGTTTTTTTTGTTTGTTTTGGTTTGGTTTGGTTGGTTTTTGGTTTTTTTTTCCTTCTTTCCAGCAGCCTTAAGGCTTCCTCTGTGATTTGGCAGTGGGGCCTCTGCTGGTCTTGCTCTTAACCCGGGTGGATGCGCGGCTCTCCCATGCCCGGTGCCACCGGGCGGTTGTAGCGGCAGGGCTCCTATCCACAGCTGATGCACAAGCCAGGATCTGGAGTCCGCGGGGGGATCTTGTGAGTGCAAATCTTCCCCCCCACACACACTCTTTCACTAAAAGGGAGACGGAACCTCGAGGTGGAGTGTCTGCAGTTTTATTTTTGCACAGGCTTGAGTGTATGTCAGCGTCTCCTGATCCCGAGAGCTCTCCTTTCCTCTCCCCGTGTGTGTGTGTAGGTGGTCTGAGTTTCGGATCCCCTTATTGCGAAACAAGGAACCAGCCCACAAGAGGTCATTTCGGGAAGAAAACTGACTTTGATGCATTGCTGTGGCAGTTTTCTTTTCCTTCCTTTGCGATATTCCTAATGGTGTGCGTGTGCTTTTATTTTTTTTTTTGGAGCGAAATCTTCTGCCTGTAGTTTTCCTCAATCCACGCAGGCCTCTCAAAACCAGTGCCTGTAGAAAGAACAGGAGCAGGTTTGGTTTTTTTTGGCTATATGGATTTGGATGTTGCAGGAAAGCGAGGGCCTTCGTGGGCTTTGGGAAATCTCTGTCGCTCACCCAGGACCCTGCCACACTTGATGTGTGAATCCATCAGCTGTCTGCAAATGTCCTGTGGAGCCCGGGCCAAATGCAGGGAGCTGGAGGGGTGGTGGGAGAGAAAGTGTTACTTGCAAACCCCTCTCCACCGGCCGTTCTGAAAGTTACTGAGATCAGCCCCTTCTTGTTGTGAAGTACAGTATGAAAATACCTCCTGAATTGTTCTTTTTTTTTTTTTTTTAAACAGGATTAGCTTATCTCAGCCTACTGCTGAAGGTAGCCATCTTGCAGCCAAGTGATAGGTCTTTATGAAACTGGAAGGTGGAGAAGCCCACGTGGAGATCATAACTGGTTTTTAAAATATTACCAAGGACTTGACAGTCCTAAAAAAATGTATCCACCGTTTGAGTGCTCTTTTATCAGGCCAGTAGTAGTAAAGCATGTTGCCAATGTCAAGTGATATTTTTAGTGTAAGGATCAGCTGCTAGACTGAGACATCCAGCTGTGTCTGACTGTAATACCTAAACTCTTGGTGCACGCAGCTGGCAAGGATGGCTTCCTAGGTTAAAAAACTTCTGAGTTAGCTCAGGCTGATGTCCTCACCCGTTAAGGAGAGAGAGAGAGAGAGAGGATGTATAAGTTTCACTTCACCTATGCTTCAGTCCAACATAGGTTGACAAATTTTGCCTCAAGTAGTAGGAAACAAAAAAACGCTTGTAAAGTCTGGGTATGTTCGGTCCTAAAAATAGACGAAGTCATATTTATTAGTGTTGTACATCATACTGTGGGTATTTAAAGAGATTTTTATCCTTCTCAGGGATAAAAATTGCCTTGAACTTTCAGCAGAGTTGGTGGAAGTTAAGGCATTCGCTCTCTACCCTCAGCATAGAGTTCAAGGGTAGAGCCTTTAAAGTTCAGCTGCGTGTTTTAACTTACAGACCAACCCTTGTTGGTTTTTACACAAGCAGTCTGGCTCTAAGGAAACCTAAATAATTTTCTGCTCTAAATCTTTCTTGTATGTTACTTGGGTTGCAAAAGTAATAACAATTCATAACCCTCAGCCTGAAAGGTCCCCAGGTTTTTCCTAAGAGAGGGGACTTGTTGCTTGGCTTGTTCCACAACTCCCTCCTGTGCTGGGTCCTTGTATACTGACTGGTAAAGCAGTGAAGCTCTTGTCTGAGTGAACTCATGAACAAAACTAATCAATCTTAATGCATTCTCTACTTTTCATGCAGAATAAGAGGGAGGGATGGCAAAAAGGAAATCCGTGCCAGCCCTTCAGTAAGGAGTCACTTCTGTTCCTGTGCAGTTTTCCTGAGGACGACGGTCCTTTATTTTGTTTCTGGTGGTGTTATTAGCTTGATCTGATTTGTTGTATCTCATTCTTTCACGTGTCAGTTATAAAATTACGTGTCATAAACCTGCCCATTCTCTGCCACATGCTGTAGCTCGTGCTGTGAGGGCTGGGGGCAGTGAGAGCCGAGCACAAAAGCGTGCTAGAAATAACAGTGGGGGCAGGAGGGCTTGAGTGAAACTCTCCACGTGTCAGACACTGCCATCAACTTGATTAAAGAGGTCTCCTTTCTCTCTGAACTGGAGAACCCCTTTCTACTGAAGATGTTAAAATAAGATAACCTGTGTGGTCATTTTTGCAAAGCCCAGTATTTTCTGAAGCCTTAACTATTTAGTCGTGCTCTGTACTAATTTCCTGTGCGGGCTGGTCCCCTGGGACTCTTCCACTTATCCCACCCTTAAGTTCCACCTCATCTCACCCGTTTCTTCCTTCAGCTGAGTGTTCAAACATACTGATCCCATAAAAGTGGGCTTAAGCTGAACTCTGAGGCACTGCTTATGAAATAGTTTGGAAGAGGCATTTCTTGCTAAAAATTATTTGGGAGTTCGTGGCCGCATGTACCTTTAGAAACCTCTTCCCACAATTATCCCAACACTCCTGGCTCCCTTCTGATTTTTAGAGACGCAGCAATAACTTTTCATTACAGCCTTAGGAAATTTGACTTGCCTGGAGGAAATAACTGCTCTCAGATATGCAGTTGCACTGGCCTTTCTACATCCTGGTTGCTTCTGGATTGAAAAGGCGATTAAACCTTCGCCTGGGCTGTTAAATTTAACAGTAGCTCATGCTAAAGGACCGCTAGTGGTCGGCTGGAGAGTGTAAATACCAGCTTCTTCCCCAAAACTGAGTGGCAGCAACACAGGACCAACTGGTGCTGAGTTAACTGATGTTTGGAGGGGCCGTGCCGATGCTGCCGTTGCGGTCTTGCTTTGGGGAGCCTCTAGAGAGTGCTGGAGATCCCCAGCCACTCTAAATCATGGTGGGCATCTCTTCAGATAAATGCTTAAAAGCCCCTGCCTTGCAGCAGCACATTAAAAGCAGAAAAGCTTTGAGGTGTTATTTCTCTTTGCTGCTTAGTTACAGTATTTAAATTCTTATGTAAAGTAGATACTTTTCCCGCACCAGGCAAATGCATGTTTTTATGGACTTCAGCCATGTCCTTCCTCTCTCTTTCCTAATAATAACACTAATAGTACTAATAATACTCTTCCCAAACAACCGTGCCCCTGGCATGCTGAATCTGGATGAGAGCAAATTGTTAAATGATCAATATAAAGGCAAAATATTCTCTGTTGCCAGCAAAGGCTGCGGCCGTCAGCACCGGTATCTCCTGTGGTCTGGATTTAGGTGGGAAATGGCCCATCTTGCTGCTTGATCTGCAAGCCTGGCAGGCGGTGTTTGGGGGGACAAAAAAAACCCACCCAGGTTTGCTTTGCTTTTCTGCGAGCACATTGGTGATCAAATGCATTTAGCACTTCTTAAAGTCGTGGAAAATTTCAGTATTATAAAAAACCCACAGCCAACTAGGACCTTACCGTGCATTGACTTTTATGATGGCTTTTTCTTTTGATTTGTTTGTGATGTTACTTTGTCTCTAAATTCTTTTCTCTGGTAAGATGCAAGTCTTTTGGCTAATATGAGTGGACAAGCTTTTCCTACTTCCATGGCAGTTTGGGAAAATTGCTGGCTGGCCCTGCCTTATGTCTTTAACAGCCCCAGTGGCAGCCTCTGTGGAGTGCTTGAAATTTGCAGAGTTTCTTCCGAGGTGCCTCGTGTCCTGTGGGGAGGTTCCTGTGTTTTAGGGGCTGATGAACTGTGAGAAATGGCCACTGTTGTTGCCGTAACCGAAGTCACGTATTACAACATGTTACAGAGGGAGGATTACAAATATTTGAAAGCATCCCCCTGCTGGTTGTTGCCCTGGAAGTTTAAGCAGGGTTTCATCAACCCAAAACGTGGGAATGAAGAGACAGCCCTCCCAGCCTTTTCACTATGAAAGTATTAAGCTTGTGTAGAGCTCCTGGTTTTCCT
This sequence comes from Scolopax mira, assembly GCA_004320125.1. Lineage (NCBI taxonomy): Eukaryota > Metazoa > Chordata > Aves > Charadriiformes > Scolopacidae > Scolopax > Scolopax mira. The sequence continues at coordinate 66,941 of BJBW01004938.1, forward strand.
GTAGGAGAAAATGCTTCTCATGAAGAACTGTCTGAGTTTATTTGACCTGGAAAGATAATGCCTAACAGGCTTTCAGCTTTTACCCGTTTTTACTACTAAATGAAGCATTCGATTTAAAAACAAACCAAACAAAAAAGAACCTATTGTTCGTGGCACTGTTCATCTTGAGCTGGTGTTTCCCCCGTGTTGCACGACACACAGTATGTGCACTGCAGCACTTGTCTGTCCTTTTTTTTTTTTTTCTTTTTTTTTTTTTTCTCTTTCTCCCCTACCTGCAAAACAGTGCAGTCAGGAAAATGGCTTCTGTGGGCTTCAAAGCAAGGATTAGATAGTGTCACTGAGTCTGAGGCTGTGGAATACTTTGCTTAAAAGAGTAAAACGAACCAAAAAACTGTATTAAAATCAACTTTCTTAGACGTTTTCAACAGAATAGCCTTTTAACACTTGTTGTAAAGAAGTAAACTTTAAACACGGGTCCATCTTCTAACAGATTTTCTGGCAGTATCGCTCTGCTGGCTTGCAAAGTTTCAGGGTGTTTCTAAAATTCAGCTCTATTCGGCCATATATCACTCTCTGTGTTACAGAGAAGTGACTCCTCAAGGGATTTGGCAGAAATTAAATTACCAGAGGTCTTTAGAGAACATACTCAGAATGTCTTTGGAGAACACATTCACTTCAAACTCAATCTGAGGGCAAAGAGAGTCCGATTATCTCCCAATTCTTTCTGCAATGTGGACTTCCCTGCACAGAACATTTGTGTATTTACTCTTTTCCACTTTTATGGAGCTTATCACTTTCAAAAGCAAAACAAATGCTGAAGTGATAGACTAATTTTCTAGGTTGCTTAGTAACCGAAATGCATGCTGTAGTGTGAAAATACTCACAAGATAAAGCAACGGAATATTTACGGGAACAAAATGAAGATCATGTGAAAGTGCACTGTATAAATAATTAAAGCATATGCTTTTATTTGCTTGTGTGAACAGAAGGGTAACCTCAATCACAATATTCTAGATAAGAGAACTTTTTTAGTGAAAAGCTAAAAGTACACTTTTACTCGCTGAAGTATGTTGATGCAACAGGACCTGAATTCTTTGGCTGTCTGGCAAAAAAGTACTGTGGATTTTCAGGCGTCTCTTGAGATGGACTATTGGCCTTTTGAGACTTTTTTTGAGTTTTGAGAGAAGGGTGGTTGTTGTGTGGCTCCAATTTAGGGTCTCTTCTCCAAGTTACCAAGAGCAAAATCTTCCTGGGGTGCTAGCACAGGACTAGGTTATGTGAACTTATTAATTTTTAAAAGAAAATTGAAAGCTATTTGTAGTCTAAATAAGCTCTTTCTCTTTTTTTTTTTTTTCTTCTAACTTGTGTTTTTATTTTTATTTAAGATTTCAGCAAAGCAATGTCTCAAGCTGGCACATCACAGTTTCAGGAAGTCATTCGGCAAGAGCTGGAGTATTCCATGAAAGTAGAACTTGATAAGATCCTTGCGACTGCACCTTCAAATGAACTAGAGGTAAGGGGTGTGTGATGTGGGTGCCTCTCAAAGCAATGGAAATTAGATGCAGGAAATCAAATTATAGAGGGAGACAAATCACAAAATACCATGATCCTTGTTTATAGGACATGCTCTAATCCTACGTGGAAGAGTAGCTGGGATACAATGTCAGTAGGAGACTTTGAGTTCCATGTAAACTGGGTGACAGAGTTGTTATTAAGTAAGTGTTTAATCATCTTTAGTTATTAAAGGTTCTGTGTAATCTTTAATGGATTACAGAAAGGGAGGGTAAAGTTGTAATCCTAAAGATTGGGCCAAATTCTAATGGTTATAGCTTTGACTAAAGACCTATCTTTTAAGTATCCAAGTCGCTTTTGTATCTTTAATTTTAGTTGAAATGAGCTTTTGATACCTTTTACTTAAATTTTAGCGTGTCCCTACTTCAGTGCTGATAAAATTACTCCTGTGAATAGATTGTACTTCAAGCTTGCAGAAATGCTGCTGTGATTGAATAGGTATGCATTAAATACCACATTAACTCATGCATTTCTCTTTTGTAGCATACTAAAAAGGACCTGGAAGGATTTAAGAAGCTATTTCATAGATTCCTACAAGAAAAGGGACCATCTGTGGACTGGGGGAAGATTCAGAGACCTCCAGAAGATTCTGTAAGTTGCAATGAAGCGACAGTCTGTAAGGAGCATAAAACTGATAATTGCTACTGGTAGCAAACCATGTCGTGGCCCATAGAACGGATACAAGTGCTGTGGTTCTATAAAATCCCCTAGAACAATGCTTTGGGTTCAAACTGAAAACTAATTACTTACTGATACACATTGTATGTGTTCCTCAACATCAGACCCTGCTTAAGGTATGTGTCAAGTTCTTTGGTGTTATTTTCTTAGCTGCTTTTTGGGCAGGGGAACCCAATGGGACAGATACTGTCTTACTGTTTGGTACCTTGTCTGGAGTAAATGGTAACCTGTGGCAGAGGGGAAGCAGGTAGGACCCTTGTTCCCCTTTCCCTCCTGCCAGTCTAAGAAGGTTGTGCCTCTCAGATGAGACAGTTTCCAGCAATCCAGCATAGAAGGGACATATGGGCTGGGTTATATAGCTCACTTAACAACTTCTATAATCTCCCGCAGCTCAGGAAAAGCGAGGAATCTGAAAGGAGTAGTTGAAAGTGGGGATATTTTGAGTGTAATTTTCTAATGTCAGCTATGTTGTTCTAACTTATAACCTGCCACTTGAGCTGCTGCTGAAAAAGCACTATATATTTTTTTTCGGTGCTGTTTAGTACTGAAATAAACACTCCCCATTAAGCCTAGCTGAATTTTATTGATTCATCCGTGGCCCTAGGCTGTCTTTTGAGTTTTGTGTAACTAAGGGTGCAGTTGTGGTAGGAATTCTTGCTTTTCCCAGCGCAGAACTTCGATGTCCTCACACATGGGTGGTTTCTCTTAGCCTCTCTGTGACGATTCAATCGAGGCTCTGTTTCCAACTGAAAGGCAGGCTGTCCTGTTACTTCCAGAACAGATGCAGTGCCTCTCTCTAAAGCATTGAAGAATGATGCCATTTTAGAGGAAGTCTAGGGTTTTTCCAAGGTTGAGTGTTTTCTTTTAACTTCAAAACCACGTGATGTGTCTCTCCTCTGTCCTGTAACACTGAATGAAGCGTTGCTTTGGGGAGAAAAATCCACCTTGACTAAAGAAGTGAGAAATTGCAGTTCTGGTTACTGTGACTTACAAGAATGGCTGAAGAAAAGGGGGTTGCTTTTAGCCTAGAGGGGGTGAGACTCTGGGGAGTCATAAGCTTTTTCAGTATGTAAAAAAAGTAGCTGCAACGATGAAAGGAATAAACTCTTCTCTGTGTCAAGATAAGGAAGGTTTGGGATTAAGTGACAGCAATTTGATGCCAGTGAATGGGCTGCTTTGTGGTGTGGGTGAGCTATTGTCTATTTTTCAAGTTTAGCACACCTTGAGCAGAAAAAAAACTTTCAAGTTCTGTAAGGGAATGAAAATTACCAGGTAGGACATTGGGAGCAAGTGTCAAAAAGGAGGATTATGATGAGATGCTGAAATAGACTGATGGGAGGTTCCCAGGCAAGGCAAGCTGCTTAAAAAAAAAAAAAAAAAGTTAGAGAAAGATCTAACTTAAGGTCACAGAGAGCAGACAGAGAGCAGAAAGCAGAACAAGATTAGAAAGAGTCTCTCTCTTCTTCGTTATGGCCTCCACTGGGTCATTCTCATCTCTTTCCCTTAGCTGTGTAGCAACTTTTGACTTAAAAGGCAAAAAACCAAACCTGAACCAGTAAGACTCCTGCAAAATTGTGTTCTTTTGGCTCGGGTGGGATGCATGCATGATGTTAGGGGAGATTTTGCTTCCTAGCATGAATTCCAAATCAAATAATCATACTTTATAAATGTTGTGGAAGGTAGTTAGGGGAAAATACCAGCAAACAAATGTCCTTCTATCCCTCCTTCACTTCATAATAAATATCTCTTGCTTTAGGATTCCTTGGATAATATGAATTGGAGACTTCATGATCTGACAGGAGGTGGGTTAAGAGCTCTCAGAAACTGAGAGCAAACTTACCTACCTTTTAGTATTTTTTTCTTTTTTTGCTGACCACAAAAGTTCCATTTTTCTGCCAACTTCAAACTCTGCTTTTATTAACCTGCCTCCAACAGCTTTTTAATACATCAGTTGTGTAGGGACCCTACCATGGAAAGTGAAAGGTGTCTTACATGAAACATTTTTCAGGAGACCTGTAGCATAACTTCTCCCAAATGTGCTGAAGTTGGTTGTAGTTTCTCTTTTTTAACATCTTAAAAAAGTTCATGAATGATTAATCGCATTTAATTTGTCTTTTATTTTTCTATTTTACTGGAGGTACTCTGAGTTCCAGGTTTGGTGGGAAAGGTGTTTCAGGCTTTTGCTCAATGTCATGGGACTGTGCTGTGAGGACCAGAGTTTGTGATCAGACTTCTATGGGTCATCTAACATTGTACTTGTTTTTTGAATATAGTTTTTCTTACTCTTTTCTGAAAAAAATCTCCTGTCAGTAAATTGAAACGGGTGTGATTGTCTTGTAATAGTTCTGCATTTTTTCTCTGCAAGGGGTGATTTCATCCCTGACCTCCATGTTTTTAGTGTAACAACTCATACCAATAGGCAAGCAACTTGTAAGCCCAAGACAACAGAAACAGAAGATTTGAACCCATTTCACACGATACTGGTAAACCTTTGACTTGTTTTTTCCTTCCAGATGTCCAAAAGCTTACAGTGACCACTGACATAGTTAGGACCCGTTACTGTTAGAGTCTTCAGAGAAGAAACCACCCTCAGAGTGGTGGTTAAGAAGGCGAGGAGGTAAAGAATGTGGACATGGGCAGTGTAATTTAATCCTGTTGATGTAGGTTGCTGCAATCTGTTTGTTTGAGTTGGAAGCAATCACAGAGTCCTGCTGGGAGGCCTTCAAGGGAACTGCAGTCATCAAGTTAACCTTAGAACAGGGAGGCAAAACCTCATCTAGGATATAGAGAGGACATCTGAAGCAACATTGAGTGTGAAAGGAGTCTGTTAGAGGTTTTGTTACCCCAGTGGTCGGATTCTTGTCTGCAGCTCAAGTTGTTGTTTCAATGAACTGTATCGTGAAGGAAAAGAAAAAAGTGTCGTGCTTTTACTCACAAGCAAAATGTCTTCCTAATCTTCAACTCTGGAAACTGTTTTTAAGGCTGTTTCTAAAGCTGTCTCTTGGTGCGGAGTAAATATTTCCTTGTTGTTCTGTGAGTACACATTGACTAACAGGGGTGTATTCCTTTCCAGTCTCCCCATGATGACAGCCCTGATGCTCATTTTGTCTGTCTTTGGCAAACTCTTCCAAACCTCCTTTGCAGTAGGAGTATGCTTCTGAAATCTGTTAGTTGTCTCATTCAAACTGTCCTGAAAATCACTTCTGTCACGTTGTCTGCAAAACCAAAAAGAAGGTCGATGTGTCATCTTAAAAGAATCCCAAACCACAGTTTTGAGACATCTCAAATGAGTAAGGCTGTAGTCAGGCAGCTGTAAGCCATGTCATTCATACTTGGTTTTGTTCCTGGAGTATTTCCCCATCAGCACTTCATGTCAAGTCGTCTGCTCCAAACCCTTAGAGCAAGGATTGGTTTTGATTACTGTGGAGCACTTCTCAGGCTGGTAGGTGATGAGGTACTTCTGCATATTAGTGCCTACTCGTGGCTGGAACTGCTAGACCCTACCACTGGCTTCCAGCAGTCCTGATGCTCTGAGGATCCTGCTTGAATTGGAGTTCTTGACGTTTGTTATTCTCTAAATTTAAGACCCTTCAAAATCCAGGGCTTCGCTGCCAAGTTGTCATTTCCAATGCCCGTGCCAAAAGAAACTGAAATGTTGAGCAAGGCTGAGTTAGAAATTTTGTGTTGTAGCTGAGGCAAAATCCAATGAACTTAAATCCTTGATGGAGGGCCTGGATGGAACTGTTAACTTCATCAGGATTTTACCTGGAGCTTTCTGCATCAGTGAGTTTCAGGCATGATAGTGAAGACATGAAAAAGTAGTTGGCACTCTCTAGCAAAAGGAAACCATTTTGAGGCAGTCTTGCCCTGAACTGAGCAGCAGACATTCTTCTTTTTGGAGAGCTTTATTATGAGCGATGTAAGAAGAACATAGTGAGACTTGAAAGGTGAAATCATTAATTTTTTTTTTTGGCTTTTCAGACAGTTTCTGAACATTATGGGTGTGACTCGCATCCCACCCAGCTAAAGCTCAAACCTAAATATTTTTTTAGTCCATTTGGGAGGAGTGTTGACCTTAAAGTGGTGGGGAAGTGATGGCAGGGAGCAAGGATGTAGTCACATTTCTCTCCCTGACTGTGTCCAGTATCAAGTCTAAATTGCTAGTTAGTAGGGAATCATTTGTTAAGCTTTCTGCTGTAGCTTCAGTACAATAAAATTGATGTTTATTGGAATGGGATATCTGTTCTCAGTTCCTGTGTTCGTGAGCCCTCGTGCTGCATCAGGCCTTTCTGATAAATCTGTGCTCTCAACCTTCAGGATCTTTTACCTTCTATAGTTTGTTCAGATGCATCCTGCAACCCTGAAATGCTGTATCCGTGTCCTACCTCTCTCATTTATTCTGCGGGTTTCCTTTTGAAAATACAGCAGAATAAACAAGCTGTGGATAGAATGCACTAACTAGGAACAGATGGTATTCCTGAACGGATATGCATTTGGAATAAAAGAGGGATTGCACAAGATCAAAAAGCTCCAGTTCTGTTTGATTTTTTGCATATTAACATTCTGCAAACCTGCTCGTATCAAAGATCCGTGCGTCGTATCTAGAAGATTGCTAAAGGATTTTCTTGTAGGTAGTCTTCTTTTTAATGGAAAAGAAGGATAAAAGGAAGGAAAGGAATGCATGAGATGCAGAGGACTCTGAGTTCTCCTGCATGGAAATCATTTCACCTCTCTGTTCGATGGGCCTCTGTTATTTTTCTCTAGCATGGCAGTAGCTGTTGGAAGGTCTAAATTCCCTTTGTGAGAGCTTGGTGTGACTGGTGAAAATGGTGCAGTTTTCAGTTGGAACTGGAATAGTGCAATTCTTTATATCCTTCCTCTCTCCATCCTCCTACAGCTTCCACTTAGCAATGAATCTCAGATGAAGAAAGTCTCATTCTGTTAATGGTCCCTTTGCCTTGTCCTGTCCCCTGGACAATGAGCAGCTGAGCAGATCTGACGTGTCAACCTCTCGCTACGGCTCAGCTTGAAGCTGTGGCTTCGATCCAGGCCTTCCTGCCCTCTGTGACCTTCAGATCCTCTCCCTCACACCTGCTTATCCTAAAAGCCTCAATAAAAGGCTCATGGCAATCAGCCATCCTGCTCTGGAGTGCCCGAGGCAGTCATGTGTGGCAACAGATGAAGCTGTCTTATTGGCCACGTGGTCCTGTTAAATGGAGCTGTTGGAGAGGGGGCCAGAGGAGGCCATGGAGATGTGGGGAGGGCTGAAGCCCCTCTGCTGGGAGGGGGGGCTGAGAGAGTTGGGGGGTTCAGCCTGGAGAAGAGAAGGCTCCAGGGAGACCTTAGAGCCCCTTCCAGTCCCTCAAGGGGCTCCAGGAGAGATGGGG
>BJBW01004939.1:2222-86706 GCA_004320125.1 Scolopax mira
CTCTAGAAGATCTGGTTCTGGTTAGCAAAGAAGATTGATTATTAAAAGAGATGAACGACTACCCTGGTATGTCCCTTCCTTTGTAAGAAGGATATTTCAATGGATTCTCTCAACCTGTTTGCTGCAAACAACTACTTAGCCTGTGTCTGGGATATTACTGGATTTATTCTGAAATCACATGTGGTATTCCAGCAACTCCTGCGGTTTTAGCAGGTAAGTATTTTACAGTGTACAAATGTGAAAATATATTGATATGTATATATGGATACAAGTAATGAAAAGGTATCCTTTAGAATATCACACATGGGTTAATTAATGATGTACTAAATGTTTACATACAGAAAAACGGTAGTTGCACGTAACCTCTCTAAGTCTAAAGTAGGAATAAACTGTATATCAGAAGCTGAATATTCTACTCTCAGTTTAAAATTGCACTTTTTATTTCTGTAGCTGGAGATGCTCGTATTCCGTTAAATAGAGAGGCTTTCTTGTTTTTCAACACTTCAGAAAAGAAACGACTATTGTGTTTGGTTTGGAATGAATGAATATAATCTCCAATCTTTTGTTTGCATCACTCTGCGATGTGCCATTTTCTCAAATGAAAGCCCCGTGGATTTGCAGGGCAGGCAGCAGAGCTCTGTGTCATTACCTCACCCGCTCTTTGTACCAAACAGAGACGGAGGCAAATTAGAACTCATCAGTGGGAGGGGTCTGTTTTCTTCCCAAACAAACCATCAAAGAATCCCAGAGCACAGTTTAAAGTATTCAGACTGCAAATAGACTGAATTTTGCCTGCCTGTTTCCAGTACATACTTGTGTCTTACTTATAGTGAGATTTTTTCAGGAGAGATGCTGGGAAGTATAAACATCCATGTAGAAGATAATGCTCAGTAACCAATCTCAGGCCTTTCATACAGCAGAAAACTGTACTGAGTAGGACTGAAGAAATAGCTGTGTTGACAAAAGCCCAGGGATAGATAAAATTATACAGGCAAAAGAATCTACTCGATGATACATTTTCTTTCTGTTAAGAGATCTATAATAAGATGCATTTGCCTATCTATCTATCTAGCTGCTTTCCGTGCCACGTTTGCAGTGTGTGTCAGTGCAGCTCTACCTGCAGACAGAGCATTTTAAGTACAAACAAAGTGAAAGATGGCTAATTAATTATACTGCACGTCTTGGAGCATTAATTTTCGGTGTTCCTTGTCACTCCTGGGATGGAGGTTACTGAGAGGGAAAGATTTCATTCCTGATTCTGCAATTTTAGTTGTGTACGTGACACTAAGCCAGGTCATCGATGCCAGTGCAATTATGTCAATAAAGAACTCAGGGGCTAGGGCTGCTCTTCTAGAGAGTCAAGCACTGGTTCAAGTCTTCGGTGTGACTGAACATTGCAGGTGTGAGTCCCATGTTCCCAGGGTCTTGGTTATTTTAGGATGGGTAACACCACGCTCTCCCTTTTCTTGTTTGTTCCTTTTCTGGGAGTTATTGGCCACTTCCTGATACAAGGCAGGAGTATTTTGAATCTTTAATAACCATTGTTGGCAGGAAACTCTGCTGTCTCACGGAGTGAGTGGCAAATTCACTCGTGTTTGATTGGAAACCTGCCTGGTCTCTGTGACTCGGCCATACTGTAATGGGTATTTTGGTGTGACTCATAACAAAATTCGTTACTCCTTTTTGCAACCTCTTCAAGCTGGAAACTCCTGTTTGACACCACGTGTTTCTGTGGAATTAGCTGAAATGTGCAGCAAAGAGGTTTCATGTTTGCACTCAGTGTGAAAGTCTAAAACCTGGGGATATTTTAAACACAGAGAATGTCCACGGGTAACTTACTTATTTAGAGTGAGTTTGGGGGCCAGGCGTTGTTAATCCCAATTTCAGAAAGGAGTAAAACTCCCTCATGTTTCACGGCATGAGCCAAATATTTTCCTAATGAATATTGGAAAGGCATTTTAACTATAGCCATTTAATTCCACATTTTTTCATGCAGATTTTGATTCTTGCTCTAGAAGATCTGGTTCTGGTTAGCAAAGAAGATTGATTATTAAAAGAGATGAACGACTACCCTGGTATATCCCTTCCTTTGTAAGAAGGATATTTTAATGGATTCTCTCAACCTGTTTGCTGCAAACAACTACTTAGCCTGTGTCTGGGATACTACTGGATTTATTCTGAAGTCCCATGTGGTATTCCAGCAACTCCTGTGGTTTTAGCAGGTAGGTATTTTACAGTATACAAATGTAAAAATATATTGATATGTATACATGGATACAAGTAATGAAAAGGTATCCTGTAGAATATCACACATGTACTCTGCCGTACTGTAATGGGTATTTCGGTGTGACACATAACAAAATTTGTTACTCCTTTTTGCAACCTCTTCAAGCTGGAAGCTCCTGTTTGACACCATGTGTTTCTGTGGAATTAGCTGAAATGTGCAGCAAAGAGGTTTTATGTTTGCACTCAGTGTAGCGGGGAAGGTAAAGGTTATCACCACCATAGGATGTGGGGAGGAGTGGTCACTCCTCCGAGCTGCCTCTGTAGCTCTACTGATGGTGTTTGGTGAAGCAAATCTGCTGCAAATTACAGCGTGTGGTTATAGATCAATTTATGCTCCTGCCTGCTGCCAACAACGTGCTGTGCACCAATGGAGCTAACTTGGTAAACATGCACTCTAGTAACAGAAAATAACCAAGTGGTGTTGAAAGGAATAATTAATTAATGTTTGTAAAGCACTTAGAAGCTGAAAAGCACCTTATTAGTGCTAAGTGTTCACAGGCCTAGCTTTCTCATCAGAAGTTGTCGCCTTTGTTAGTCTTTAACTGAACAAAACATTAAGGGTAAAAAGCCTTTGTATCTAATGTCCTCAGTCAGGTGGGTTTGTGCCTGGCAGTCATTAAGATGCAGTAAGTAAACAAGAAGAAACTATAAATGGCATGAATCAGCTCGTTTCCACTGATGCCAGCAGAACCCAGTTGATTTACATTATCTGTCGATCAACAACAGCCAACCCAAAGCACAGCTCCTCTTCCTGCCGAGCGGGGCTCAGTCAGAGCCCGGGACTGGTTTATTCACTGCAGCTCCCACCCGCTGCCAGGAACAAATACAAAACTGTATTAGGGCACAGGCCTCCCTGTGCAGCCAGGCAGACAAATTGGATGGCTCAGATTTGCTATCTGGGGCAGCCAGCACACTAAATGAACAGCCTCTTGGTGCTAGAGAGCAGGAATCCTATTTATCAGGTGTGCTACGCGGGGCTGAAGGGTGACACCTGTGTCTGACCCCAGTTGGAGAGCTCGGAACATGGAAAATAAGCATCTCTGCCTTTAGTTTCAAAGAGCCTTGGCTCCCTTAAAAAAAAAAAAAAACAAACAAAAACCCCCAAAAAACCCCACAACAACAAACCCAAGTCTTCATGATGCAGGGGTCACCAGCTGAAGTGGGGATTTACTTGGGAGGCTAAAAGAGCTATGAGCCACCTAGAAGGGGACCATCAGGGGAGATGTGAATGATCCTGGCTACGTAATACACAGCCCCGGCCAGCCCTCCACCCGCACCACCACCGTGTGTGGCACTGAACCCTCTCTGCACTCATCTAAAGGCTGATCTGCTCCTCTGGGTAATTTGCAGTCCAGAGTCAATATCTGCCTAAGAGGGTGTTAATCCACATTATCACTCTCTCTAAATACTACCTAAATCTTGGATGTTGTGGGAGCAGGAGAGAGAGGGGAGACAATATTGTGGAAAACAGGGCGCTGCAGAGAAGCCTAATTGACCAGAGAGCACAGAAGAAGCCATTGATGGCACCAGGCTGTCCACCACAGCACACACTTTTAAAATTATCAGATGCCTTTGCCAGACAAGTCTCCTTCCTTCAGCCAGAAATTTTGTCAGATCAGTTTGATGATGTTAGGCATCTGTTCCATATTTATGAGTGTCAGCACCTCAGTAACTCATGCTGACCTTCCAGATTAATCAAAACCCTGGTGATGTGCCCATACAGTGCACGAGCAGTATGTCCAAGTATCCATCCCATGGAGTCACTGGCAGTAGGTCTAGGGGTGTGAACCCAGTCTTTGATCACTTTGGTGTTTCTTCTCACTTCTTCAGATCAGTGACTTTTTTTTTTTCTGCTGGATTAATTGGCAGAATAAGAAAGGTTACCTGCCAAGTAAATCCAATTATTCAGCCCTTGCTGGTCTTGAATTAAGCTCCGTGGTTGATAAAGGGTCACAGTTAGAAAGAATTAAAATAAGCCATCAGGACACCAGATACTCTGGTTTTTCAATCTCTGCACCAGCCTAAGGCAGAGTATACTTGGCTCACTTCAGTTGCAGTGCTGGAACACAGTGGGCCAGAATACCTCTTCATAACAATTTTGGAAGAGCTAAAAGTGTTACTAAGATTGGCTAATAGTTATCTTTGCAATTAGCCATCTGTTACAGATGCATTTATTGAATCTGAGAGGTGCCAGAACCCTTGCATGTCCTCCTTGCTCCTCACTTTGCTTGAGTTCACCAGGGTGAGCTTTGTGCAAAATCCATAAAGAATCCAAAAAGTGTTTCTTTGAAAGAGCAATTCTTTTTTTTCTTTTAAAAAGTGGTTGCACCATAAATGGCAATTATCATAACTATTTGTCTTTTCTTGACTTCATCAAGAGCACAGGCTTTTTGGAGCACTTACTTAAGAATGTATTTGGAGGCTGGAGTAGGAAAGTGAGGTCTCTCAAAGGTCCAGGCTCTGTGGAGCTTCTCACTTGAGACACAGAACTGCTAGCACTTACACACAGACTGACTGCACCTGATATCTGATGTTGTCTGTATATAGCTTGTAAAGGTCATCAAAACTCATACCTGAGACTTTTCAAGTCAATCAGAAAAGAGCTTCTGAAATAGGACAGCTAAACTGTGGTTACTTTCTACTCCATTGTTATTTGAATGCCTATCAGAAACGACTGAAAGAATTAAACACATGTTTAAATTGTGCTAGATTCCTAAATGTTGGAATAATAGCCTCCCCTAATCCTATTCCTAGGCAAACACAACCATTTTCATCTTTGCCTTTAATCTTTTGTCCTCTCAAATTCACGTATATACATATGCAAACATACACATATGTTATTTTATCTTATTAGGATTTCAGTCTTGTCTATGATCTCATGAATAATTTTAATGATCTGTGTAAAGCCTCGTAACCTCCTGTCCCATGTATCCATAGCTCTAGGAGGGAAAAGTCCGTGTCAAATAGATGCCCTGTGTCTATTGTCAGCCAAATTAACCAGGCTAAGAAATGTAGATAGCCAAAGGCTTTGTTACTATAGGTTTCTGAATTCAGAGGCCAGAGCTGAAGCGATTTGGGTGAAATACTCAAAGAATCCAGTAAGTGACCCAACAGAAAGTTCCACAGGTGTCAAGGCAGAAGGTGAATGTATGGTAATTAATTCTTTCTCCTAGAATATATACCGCTAATTGACTTGGCGGCAGTATCATTACCATGATTCATAGGCTCATAGATTTTAGGCCAGAAGCAACCATTATGATAATCTAGTCCTACTGTCTGCATAGCAAAGACCACAGAACCTCACCCAGTGGTTGCTGCATCAGCCCTCTAATTTCTGCTTGAATTACTGTGGTTTTTTTTCTAAAAGCCATCTGATGCTTATTAAAAGACTGTGCGATAGAAAATCTACCAGGTACTTGGATAAGTAGCTCTAAAGGTAATTTTTCCTTTGAAAATGGTAACTCATTTTTGGTATCATATTTACATTGATATTTCCATAGGATTTCTTTTTTTTTTTTTGGTCAAAATGTATCCCAGAAACATTAAGAAAACTCTTAAAGATTCTTTTTCCTTTTTTTCCTAGTGTTAAAGGTATGTGGAGAGTTTATGGCAATCTTCCTACTGTATTAGTAATATCTTTAATGTATCATTGAAGCTTTATCTCCTTTTTTCCTTCTATTTTCCTTCTATCCTCCCTCTGACTTTTCTCCTTGTGTAAAAAAAAAAAATAAAAAAAATTGACATTCCTGTGGTCCCGGACAAAAGGTGCAAAGATTTTTTGTTTTATGACCCCACCTGTTTCTCTTGTTCCCTAATATTCCCCCTGAGCCCAATTTACCTGATTTGTAGAACATGTGAGGATTGCTTAGGTAGATCATACCAATGACAACAATGCAGTGACATAAACAACTAGACAAGGTGTCACATGGCTTTCTTGGAAGGGTAGTACTTGCCTTTTTTACAGGCAACATTTCAACAAGTCACCAGCAGTACAGGAGCTGTGCCCCATCCTCACTCCATAACCAACATCGGATATTCTGAGACAAACACCATTTTTCAATCCTCTGAGTATCCTTTTATCCCACAGAATAATTTCATTGATTTAAATAAGACCTAATAAGCCAAAATCTGATACACCTTTTGGCATTAACCAAATCCTTATCCTGTGAAGGTAGTGTCAAAACATCCATTGATTGTACCTGAATAAATATTTTGCTGTCTGTGAAATTCCTATAAAATATTTATAGCACTTATAACAAAAGTTCATCTAAACATGAGGCTTTTGAAGTTAATCTGAGGAAGACTCAGTGCATGAAATGAAGCAGTTCAGCTCTCAAGTATAATTATGACACAGGGATCCGGATGAGCCCGGAGTCATAACAATGTTATTTCCTCGTTATCTCATGATCGTATCACCTATCTGTCTAATCTGTGAATAAAGTACTAACTTTATTTAAAACCCTCTACTTTCAGGAGCTGAGAAAAAACAGGTTGAGTTCCCAGAGGTGCAAGTGGACTGGTTTGTATTTATAGGTAAGTCAACAGCAAGCTGATGTGATTAAACAGTGACTCCATCAGTGACTTGGCCCTGTTCTTTTCTCCATCTGGTAGGTAGGCAGGCGGATTAAATTTATGCCATGTGTTTATTTTCCCTCTAACAAAATGAGTTGCGTTTATATTTCTAGTTACTATGAGGTGGTAACAACCTTACAAAATCTATTGATCCCTGTTAAAAAATGAGGAGTTAGCAGGAACACAATGACATGCCACCCAACGCACTTTTTATTTAAAAGAAATGGCAGCACACCATATTTTTTATTTTAAAAACATTTCAATTACAGACTTTAAAGAAAATTAAATTTATAGTTGAGCTCAGAGTTTTGAAGCTACCAGTTGTTTCCTGGAAGTGACTTTGAAATGAGTTTTGGGAAATCATTTTAGTATTGACTTGGGCCATAATGGTTGGCTGTTGCTTTTTTGTGTAAGATTGATTAAATTACTCTGAACAAGCTCCAAGTCCATGTCCTTCTCTGAGGCCAATTGTGAATATGACCATAATACACTCTCTAAAAAATATTTCAGAAAGTAAATAATCTCTAAAACTGGAAGCATGTCATTGCACTCCTACAAGAATAAGCAAATGAATTTGGTTCCTTATCTCAACATACATCCCTTCTTCCTTTTATACCACATACTTTCTCTGGTTTTAAAAGGCTGGGTTATTTTCTTCTATGCATTACAATAAGAGATAATTTTGACTAAGAAAGAAGTAGCTAAGAAATAAGTGTATTGGAGTAATAAGAACTGGAAATTGTCTCCTGATTTCAGCCTTTATCTGTCTTTCTGAAATGTAGGATCCCTCTAGTTATTTCTTCATACTTCAGTAAACTCAAGTGAAATTAGGGCCACTTTATAGTAGGCTCTATACAAGCTCATGGGAATGAATGCTCTAAATCTAAAAAAAAGCTCTGAAAATAAATGCCAAATATGCAGAATCCCTAAACAGAGAGGTAAAAGGATTTATTCACAGCTTCTGAATGTGCATTGGATGGAGACAAAAGCAGAACCCTGGTCTTGAGAGACTCATGCCAGTGTCCCATCCAGTGAACTGCTGCTTCTTGGTTACCTGAGTTGAGACGGTTCCCAAACCCCTGGCTGGTCTGAGTTTTAAAAGAAAGTATGGTATGTACTTTAAAAGGCAAAATTAAAAGCCAGTAAGATATATCTCCGGGAATGCCACCAAGAGGTGACTGGTGAATATGTCCCAGAAAATCAGAAGCAAGACAGGCAGCAGGAAATGGTGAAAAATAGGAGCAAGAGAAAGAAAACAGTAGAGAGTTTGGGGAGGAATTTAGCATTTACAGCTGCATAGAAAGTGTCTTGAACACTGGCACGCACTCTGCATTCATGATAGAGAAAAACCAACAGTTTTGGGGGTACAACCTTCCAAAGGACAGCCCGCTGCACTTCCCCAATCTCCTGAGTTCTCATCTGAAATGTAGGAGGTGAGTTGGGGAGCAGAACTCCCCTAATAAAATCTTATTAAATAAGGATAAAGATTGCCAGGGATCATGGCCCTATGATACTCTTAGGAAGGATTTCAAATTCTTTGGCATTAGTTTCCATGCCAGGAGGTCCTGCACTGAGTTTTTAGGCCATAAGGTCTGGGGAAGTCTTGGTTGACAGGCAGATGAGGTTGGCTCGCAAAGGTTGTGATTTTTGGTTTTTCCTGTTCTTAAGTGTCTTTAACTCCTGCTGACAAGAGTAATCCAGCTCCTCAAAGGTCTTAAGTAATCAGGGATCCTGCAGGGGAGAGGTTAAACTAGCACTGGAAGAGTGGGTAGCTGCAACGCTCTGTAATTATTTCCATGAACTCTCTCTATCCGGTCCTTTGTTGTTCAAGGCAAAAATATTTAGGTACCAGTTCCTGGAGGGAACTGACAAAATGCTCCTCCATTCCTTGCTCTACAGGTGGCCTTCTTTAGATCTTTAGTTTCAAAAGAAAACTAGTTTGCTTCTTGAATTGTTCAAAGCACAAGAGGGATGATTTAGTTGAGTGAATGTGGAAAGCTGTGGCAGCCCGTGACGGATTTTTCTTGTGGATATTTATTTATTTATTTATGCAGAATTTCTACCTTTGGTAGGGAGAAAAAAAACCCTATAATTCACTACTTCGAATTTGAGCTATTATAGACTTTTTTTCTTTTTTTTTTCTTCCTGGCCCTCCCTCCCCCCCTCTGCTTTCTGGCTTCTTTGAGCTTCAGAAAAGATAAGAAATTTTATCCTGGTAAATGTACTGGTTCATTTTGTATTAATTTGAATACCTTACTGACAAACTGAATTTACTGCTGCCCCACAAACAAGGTAGATATGAATGATCCCTCTTGCACTTGCTTTCTTGATGAAATTTTGAATGTAGTTTTAATTTAATTTTAAATGTAGTAGCAGAGATGGTACAACACAGTGCATCCTTTGCTCAGAGCTTGTGTCTGCCGTGGGAGATCACCCAGCTCTGTGACTGGGGAGAGACAACAGAAAAGCAAAATGAATAGAAAGAAGAGGAGGAAAGACGAAGAAATGCTCAGGAGAGGTATTGTGAGTTCTTTAAGGGATTTCTAGTCCTTTAAGGGATTTCCAGCACACAGTCTCTAGAAAATTGTTATTCACATTCAAACTGAGCTGAAACTCTTTTCAGGAACTGTCATCACTAACCCGTAAGCAGCTGGCACCAGCAGCAATCTCCAGGCTGCACCAGAGACTGGGATCAGACACTCAACTAACATACTAACCTTTAGTTTGAGGAAAGACCTAGAGAAGGCTCCCAGGTAATATGGCAGATACCTTGCATTTTACAGTGCCCCAGTAATAAACTATAGAACTGATATAACACATACAATGTAAAATCATAGAATCATTTTGGTTGGAAGGGACCTTTAATATCACTGAGTCCAACCATCAATCTAACACTGCCAAATCCACTGCTAATCCAAGTCCCTCAGCACCACATCCACTGATCTTTTAAATATCTCCAGAGGTGGTCATTCAACCACTTCCCTGGGAAGCCTGGTCCAATACTTGATAACACTTGAAAACATTTTTCCTAATATCCATTCTAAACCGCCCCTCTTGCAACTTGAGGCAATTTCCTCTTGTCCTATCATTTGTTATTTGGGAGAAGAGACTGATCGCCACTTCACTAAACCCTCTAGTCACTTGTAGACAGTGAGAAGATCTCCCTTCAGCACCCTTTTCTTCAGCTGAACACCTCCAGCTCTCTCAGTCACTCCTCACAAGACTTGTTCTCCAGATTCCTCACTACCTTCACTGGCCTTCTCTGGCACACTCTCCAGCACCTCAATGTCTTTCTTGAAGTGAGGGGCCCAAAACTGAACACAGCATTTGAGGTGGTCAACATGTTCAGAGGCATCAACATGTACAGCATAAATACTGCTTGAACATCTCTCTTGGTGCAAGAAGCATATAAATGACAGTGGTTTAATTTCTGGTTCAGCTATAGCCTATTCCTGGGCAGAAAAAGCAAAACAGCGTATTTCACATGGCAGCTGTGAATGTATCCTATGCTTTTATTCTCCTTTGCCATGTAGTCATTAATTCTTCGACCTTTCCCCACAACATCCTATTATTTTATTTCCCTAGGCAAAAATCTGTGATCCTACCCCAAGTGACTCCCTGGCATTCTCTTTCCTCTTTAGAATTTTCCTTTTTCCAGACAATTGCTTCCCAACTTTACTTTTTGGTTTTTTTACCCAACAACCAAGATGCCACTCAGGGTTGCAGCTGGACAAAACCAAGGTTACAAAGAACACTCTATTCATATTTAGATAATGTGTTTGAAAACATTAATTAATAGGGACCATGAAGTTGCTCAGCCCAAACAGCCACTGTATAAACCACTGGAACATCCAAGAGAGTTTTTCAAACACTCTACCAAAAGCTAGAGATATTTCGAAACGAATAGCAGTTCCATGGTCAGCCTTCTAGTTTTCCATTAAAACTGAAATTCCTAAATGCTATCAGTATCATTTGAATGCATTTTGCCTGAGCACTCACTGGTTATGACAACCACTTTAACAGATCTGAGCTTAAGGCTTTGGTCCCAGATCCACCTTAAGTAGAGCCCACAGGAATTATGTACTTTAAGTTGCTTAGATCTAAAGATGGATACTATTTTAATTTCCACTGCCGAGTGTACAGGCTTTCTGGTCTTTAGTCAATGCCACTACTAAATATACAAATCAGACATTTTTGAAAAATGCAGAAAAAAACCTAACAAACCACTCTTTAATGTTGGTTGAAACATTAATTATTATTTTTTTAAATCTAGTACAGCCTGTCTGGCTTTATTAACTGTGACTGCAAATGCCTTAAAATATGTCAGCAGAGTTACTTTGTTATTGCAGTTAAGGGTATTACGTGGGATTCAGCATCTAAATCTCTCAGCCAATATTGTGTGTCAGAAGTGTGGGAAAAAATGGCTGGAGAGAATTGTGTGGAGCTTATCCTTGTAGGAGGGTGGATGCAATCATAATTCTTGTGTCTTGTCCTTAGCAGTAATGAGAGAGGTTTTGTAGGCTGAGTGGTGAGAAAGAAAGAAGAATAGGCTTTGTTTGACTATTATGGCAAGTGTCAAACCTGGTGAATCATGTAGATAATTTTTTGGACATTTGAAGCGGAGAATAATGTATGATTAATGTCAGTTCCACTCTTTAGCTTCCTTGTTGCTCTGTACAAGTGCCACGGAGTTTTTCAAAAGTAAAAAATGGCACAGAACTATGTCTTGAGCGAGGACTGTGTTACAGCTTTTAATCTTGCATTTGTTGCTGTTTGTTTTTAAAATCCATTTTAAGTACCTTCTAAGCAAAATAAACATGTTGCAATCTTCAGTGTTATGGAGTAAGTCTGTCCTCAGTTGCTGCTTTAGATATTTAATGGAGTATAGATTAAAAACATGCATGCCTATATACTCTCAATATTCAAGTGTCATCGTCCCTTACAAATGTCTGTTGGCTTTACCTCAGGGTGGTTGCATTCACTCTTTTCACCTGAGGTTATAGGTTACAAGGGAGGCTTTAACGTCATATGTAGTCACAAAATAATTGGAATGCCTCAAGGACAGACTTGGTCCGATCTTCTTGTACTAGAAAGCACTGGGAATACTTTGATTACCCTCAACTGATGTTTGTTTAACCTTGTGTTTACCTCAAACTAAAGAACCCATGCCCAGCATGTATTTTCTTGGTAAGCAGTGAAGAGATGGGATTTCAAGGCATCCATAGCTCCACTGAGTCCTCTCATCTGCTGCTGTGGCAGTATGGACATCTTCCATCTTCCCAGAAAAGTCTCACCTGGGAAGTGCTGGAGGTACCAGTGTTAAAGTAAGCAGGAGCTGGAAGGGCCAAAGCCTCTTCCCTTGCTTCCACTTGTTCTTCTCTGTGTATATTCAGCAATTATTAATAGTTTCTTCATATTAAAAAGTCAAGATTAGAAATCATTTTTCACATCAGACTTGCCTTGGATCTTCTCTTGTCCAGGTCTGATATGGACACCAGGGAGTCACCCCATCACTGCCACTTGCCTTTCCTGGGCAGAGGAACCCTCTAGCCCATCACTCACACTTCACATTTCATCTGTCTGTCAATTCAATAGCCAACAAAAAATTGCAGTCCTTGATCATCTTTAGAATTGAAAATGTTTGCTAATTTCCAACTTTAAACTTTTCAAAAATGACAGTAATATCACCTTTTCTTTCCTTTAGTGCAGGTGGTGGAACACAAAAGACAGTAATTGGTTTTAACAACTTACATGTACTGGCAGGCAGTGCTCATGCCTGTCCCCAACATGGGCCCCCATCCATCTGCCCCTGTCTCCCTCTCTCCTCTCTCTCTCTCCGTTTCATTGTCTCTGTGCTTCTTTCTGTCTTTTTTAAAAATTAAAAAGCTCCGATTTATTCTGCCTTTACTCAGAGAAGTTTGTTAAAACTCCCGTTCTTGATGGCTCTCAACTCTTGCCAATTTACTTGAGTACTTTTTGGTCGAAATACAATAGTCCTGCATTAAGTTCTCTGAATCAGACCTTAGTAGTGCCCCCTACTGAAGAATAATTATCTCCCATGTTTCATTTATGACATTGCTATTAACATACGGCCAGATGAGATTTGCACTTCTGCCACAAGGCTGCATTCTTGACAGGCACTTTAGCTGAGGTCTTCTCTTGTGATACTATATAGTATATTGCCACTTGTCCACTTCAAATGTCATCTCATTGAATCTTGACCATCTTTCCAATTTATCAGGATCATTCTGAGTTTTAATTCTGGCTTCAAGAATGCTGTTACCCTTGATAGTTTAATGTACACTGCAAATTTTACGAGTACAATCTTCCATCATTTAAGTTAATGAGAGCCCTGACAGACCTCTGTCTGAAATACCTTCCTAACTTTAGAGCACAGTATTAAATCTTCTAAGAAAGTGTATTTTCAGACACTTTGGGAGTACTGTTGATTAGTGCTAGAACATACTTTCTCCGCTTGCTTACACGGGTGCTACGTAGCTTTACCAGGGCAAATATAGATGCCCCCTTCTGCATCCTTTATTCACAAACAATTATTCTACCAAAGAAAATATTGAGGATTTTGTGGATGGTGCTCAGGAGTAAAATATTTTAACAAAACCCCATATTTTTGTTTCAAAGTTTCCTCTCTTATTTCTTTACAATGGTGGCAGCAAATAAGATGGAGGACTTAAGGATTTCATTATTGTGCCACTGTAGGTGATTGTATATGTGAAAAAGAAAATTTTTCAAAGTTTCTGTATAACCATCCTCAGAATAGGTTTAATGCATTCATTCATGCTGATTTTCTGAGAATTAATTTACATTTTGTATATTTGAGTGTATCGCATGAAAAGATATTTTTATCATGATTTTTAATACAGTAATGTACTGAGATCATAAGCATTTGCTTTGGAAGGAATTACAATTAATTGATGCATATATAGAAGGTATTATTCCACAAGCCTAAAATTTATATCTATTTGTCCTCTGTAATTTTTCATGAAGGAGAGAGAGAAAAAAACATGAAATCACAGAACAGTAGTATCTTTTGGTCTCTTCTCTCCCTACCCCATGACTGTTAATAAGAAATTTTCAGTGGAAAAATCTATGAAGAAGGGAAAAGAGCCCAGGTATATTTAAGAAGTAAGAATTTCATTATGAAAATAATCTTGATTCTATACACTGTGTTAAACTTCCTTTTGTCCCTTCTATGTTAATTAATATTCTACTCTATCCTACATACAAGATCTTTTCTTCAAACTGCCTTCAATAATAGAGAACATTCTTCAGGGAGAGATTTTTTCTTCTTTCTTTCTGTTGAATGTATGATGAAAAAACTTGAATAAACCTCAAGCGAACACATCGTAAGGAAACTCTTACCAGGTTGGGAGGAACAAGGACCGAACAACTGCTGAGTCACATCTTCCTGCCGTGCAAGGTGTCTTCAGTAACCCAAAAAGCTTGTCAAAGTCAAAGCCGTGCTTCGCTGGTACAGCACGTCTATCTGGGATATCATCAGAAGGCTTCCTGACAAATCTTTGGGGGGAAGACAAGATAATTAAGGAACTGACTTTAGAATGTGAGCTGTTAACTGGCGCGCTGAGCTCAGTGGAGCACACAACTTGTAAATGTCACCGTCAAACCCGATATTTATTAGTTTGAACTGACACACTCTAACTTCCCGGTAAGTAGTGAGAAAATATTCCCTATCACTTGAGACATTTAAAATTGCAGCACGGCCTGAAAAAATGTTCTCTTGAGCTGAAGGCTCTTATGGAGTGAGGAGATGAACTGCTTAGGTCTTTCCCTTCTGTTTTTGTCCCCCTACTTTTCACCACCTTCAAGATGGTGGTGGTTTCTTCTACAATCAAAATCGTTTCCAGAGGGCTATAAGGTAAGCGGGCAATTCAGCTTATGCAGTAATGAGTACGTGGAGAATACAATGACCTAGAGTGCAAAATACTAGAAATACTTTTAAAAACTAATGTTGACTTCTCCCCCTTCTTGCTTACTAGCTACAGACTGTGAGAGAAACCAATCACAGACTCATTCCCAAACTGTCCAGATGAAAAAGACCTGCAGGCTACTTTGCTTATTGCCATAACTCTCTGAAATTGCCTCCTACCATATATTTGAGTACTATATCCAGGCTAATTTGCCATAACTTTCTACTACAAACCTATTCCATATCCTGATAAATCTCATCCTAGCTCTTCCCACAACCCCCAACCTGAAAAACTCAGTTCATATTTTCCTTTGTCCATTTTCATTCTGAATTACAGATGATGCTGGAAATATTTAAAGGCTGAGGACCTCAGCAGGCACCGGAGAATGCTCTCCAGGCTTTCCCTGTCATTTTCTTTGCTCTGTGTAGGATCTGGCATTGTAATAAAAATTCCAAATAGAAAAGCAAAAACGACCCATATGACGGGACCGTTTCCTATAGTCCAGATAAAGACTTTTTTAACCTATAACTTGGTAAAGTATTATTTTTAATACTTTAAATACTTTACTTGGTAAAGCATTTTATATTGTTTAAAACTATAAATATCTAAACAATTTTAAAATAACCTTCTCAAAGTATGATTCATTGAGGCTTATAGACCCACTCTTGGGCCAAGAGGATGTTGAAATGGTCTTCTTGGGTACTTTAAACCAAGGGAAGTTTTTCTCTCATTTACAGGCAATCAAATCAGACTCAGCCAGAAGACAAAATGAAATTCAGATTCAAAGCTATTCAGGACAGAGCACAAAAGTCATAGGCTAGAAGCTAGTTTGGAATTTTCTTTTCCTTTTCAGTGTTAATTCTGGGTTAAAATTACAATCTTTTGCCACTCTCATCCAGATCTTTGAGATTGCGTTAGTGTAGTTTGTCAGCTAATTTTCAAACATTGCAGCCTTAATACAGGGACTGAATCTTTTAGCAGGAATTCTTGTAAATGTCACTAAAATATAAAGAAAGCACTATTTCCCTGAGTAAGTGGTGATGAAGGTGTGCTGTGTTGGAGAAAACAGCACTCTTTTGAGCTGTCTCCTTTTTATCTCTTTATTCTACAGAAGCATGGTACTAATAGCCTGGAGCAAGCTCTGTGTGCCCTTTCAATCAGAAAAACATCTTGATTTGTATACTTATATAGCACAGGCCAAGCTGAAGTGAGAATTTATTTTCTGAATAAAACAGATTTAATGTGAAAGGTGAACCTCAAAAGTTTTATAGTTTCAGTTGCCTTGGATAAGCACCAGGAGACACAGTGGGTCTCTCATGCATCTGAGAGCTGCAAAGACATGGATAGCAGGGAGGGAAATTTCTGTACACAGGTGCTTTTCTTCAAGGCCAGTGTACAAATTAGAAATATTAAAGTAAGATGAATATGATAATCATCAAACCCACACTTTCAGTACCTCATTCTGCTTTGCATTCTGGTCCAGATGTCTGCCCAGCTCACAGCCTTCAATACACGGATGTCTCCTGTCCATCAATAGTTACGTGCCCTCTCCACCTACTTTAGACTTCGCAATTCTCTGATTCTGATACCCCAAGATCCTTCTGAACTTCAGCTTCATTGTGTGCATAGAGGAAAATGAAAGAAAGAAAAAAAAAATCAACGTTAACAAAATATTCACCAGTCTGATACAACTTTATAAAGAAAAAAAATCAGGTTTCCTGGTTATACAATTGCTCTTAATCTTATAAGAATTATATTAATTAATTCCTGAACCTTGAAATGAGTGCAAAAATAGACAGAGGATACAGTGAGTAATTAGCATGGTCATCAGCTGATCATTTGCAGTGCTGAGAGCTGCCTAAAAGGATGCTGTACTGAGAATACTCTCCAACACGAAAAAGAGACCCACAGAAAAACAGCTATTATATCGAGTAATCTTCAGCCCAGAGGACGTGTCTCTGAAATAACTTTTGGAGACTTTTGGTAATTCAATACCTCAACCTCTGGTCACCAAGCTACTAGATCAGAAAAGAAATGTTCATAAGTCCTTCTGAAATACCTTTCTTCCATAACAGTAGCGCACTGAAATGTATGGTATAAGGCAAATGAAGGATGCATTAGTACGTGACCTAACGATTATATGAAAAAAAGAGGGGAAAAACATTGCACCACCTTTCTGTAAGTTCCATTTATCCATGAAATAACAATTGCATTCATATTTGCATTTCCATTACACAGAATAGCCTACCTTCTGACTTACCAGCACAATGGTATTGTTTTATTTATTTAAGCTGGATGGCTTGCTTTTCACGGTATGACCAGCTGGTAGAAAAAATAGGATTCAATAATGCGAACATTTCACAGTAAATAAATTGCATTAATACAACAATATAAAAGCTGTGCTCAGCAGTTTCTCTAGGACAAGGTCTGCTCTAGAGCTATGCACGCAGCTTTCTAAACACTCACTTGAAGAACTATGAAGGTTACAGCTCACTATATGAAATAATACAAAAAAGACCACAGAATCGCAGAATTGTCAGGGTTGGAGATCTGTCACTCAGGACAGCATCCAGGCAGGTCTTGAAGATCTCCAGACAAGAGGACTCCACGACCTCCCTGGGCAGCCTGTTCCAGGGCTCTGACACCCTCACCGTAAATTTTTTCCTCATACTTGAGTGGAACTTCCCATGTTCCAGCTTGAGCCCGCTGCCCCTTGTCCTATCACTGGAAACCACTGAAAAGAGTCCGGCTCCATCCTCCTTCAAACCACCCTTTAGATACTTCTAAACATAAATAAGGCCTCCCCTCAGCCTTCGCTTGTCCAGGCTAAAAAGTCCCAGATCCTTGAGCCTCTCCTCGTAAGGGAGATACTCCAATCCCTTAATCATATTCATTGCCCTACGCTGGACTCTCTCCAGTGATTCCCTGTCCCTCTTGAACTGGGGGGCCCAGAACTGAACGCAGTATTCCAGTTGTGACTTCACCAGAGTAGAGAAGAGAGGGAGAATGCCCTCCCTTGACCTACTGGCCACACTCTTTCCTACGCAGCCCAGGATCCCATTGGCCCTCTTGGCAACAAGGGCACACTGCTGGCACATGGAAATTGTGCTATCTACCAGGACTCCTAGATCCTTCTCTTCAGCAGTGCTTCCCAGAAGATCCATCCCTAACCTGTATTGGTGCCTGGCTTCTTCCTCCTCAGGTGTATTTATCCTTGTTGAACCTCATTCTGTTCTTCTCTGCCCAGCCTGTTCAGGTGGCGCTGATGGTGGTGCAGCCCTCTGGAGTGTCAGCCAGCCCTCCTAATGTGGTATCATCAGCAAACTTGACGAGGATACGCTCTGTCCCCTCACCCAGGTCATTCATGAATATGTTGAAAAGGACTGGGCCGATGTTGAAGTTCCACTCAGGATTTTGTTTACTCACTTCTCCCCATTAGAGTTACATGTTTAATCGGCTGCTTTCACGTACATATTTCTGTGGCTCCATTTCTTGCTCACGTTCACCATTGCAGGGTTCTGTGTAAAATCTTGCAGTAACTAAGGACTACACAAGGAATAGAAAATTGGCATAGCCATTAAATGAATTGCAAAGTCACTGCATGGAGAGATCACTTCACCCCCCACATACCCCCAAGAAAAAAAAAAAAAGAAGAAAAAAGAAAAAGGATTCAGAAAGGTCCTTTTGGTGTTTGATATGTTGACCTGATTGCTTGGCAGATTTAACATCTTGTGTGTGGAACTCCATCTCCTCTGTGGGTGGATATAGAGGACAAATGTTCTTCGCTTCATTTCTTTGAGCTGTAAGAGATAATGGGCCTCCCCTCCTTTTTCTTTGGTCTTCTCTGTTTACCAGATATCCACAGTCCATCTTAAGAAAACTCTTGTAGTAACTTGCTATGGAAGCAATCAGCAAAACCTCTCCTTCTACATCCGAAGCAGATCCTAATCAAAGAACGTACACTAAATATCTGTTCAATAGTCTATCACCTTTCCTACCCATGAACCGTTTACAAAGGAGCTACAAACATCTGAAAAAAAAAAAAAAAAAAGAGGAGGCATCAACCAGTGTCATGACTGTTCCTTATGTCAAGTGGTGTGAATTAACAACTGCTGCCACACAGCTTGGAATTTGCTATAATAGAGTCAATGGCGGGGCCTTGTGGCAAGTGAGCACTTCCACAATGTGTTCCTTTGACTTGGTATCTTCTCCGTCTCTCATGCAGTGCTTCCAATCCACAGCCCAGTTTGACACAAGCCAGTCATTTCTTGTATTTTGCTGGCAATAAACACCATCTGTGCAAAAGCTGTGCTATTCAGCAATGATAACATCTGTCAGAGAGAGCCAGTGCATTATTTTGCTGGCACTCAAACTTGTTTGGCCTTCGCAAGACAATGAATCTTTTATATATTGCTTAAAGAATTATTTTAGTGTTTTGTTTGAGTTTCATAGAAACCCTGGATTCTTTCAGTATGAATGGAAAATCATTGTTGAAGGAAAGAACACAATGAGGTCGTGTCTTAGTTTGAAGGGTAACAAAACCAAAATGAAAATAAAAACACTTGCCTGCTTTTAATGCTCCCAGTTGTCCTCTTTCTCCTTGACTCCTTTGTAACAACTGCAAGCTTTTTATTTCTGGTACAGTATCAAGGAAAAAGAAAAGCCTCTTGAAAATGTAGTGCTTGAATACAGATAATCATGTATTTTTCTTCAGAAATTACTTAATTATTTGCATCTTCATAAAAGTACCCTAAACACTTAAGTTAGAAGAAAAATGATTGTGTTTTTAACTCTTTGTATTACTCATTATTACAATGGAGTAGTTTAGGATGGTGAAAATAAATAGCCCAGGTGCTCCAGGTCTGTTGGCACATTCCAACAGACCTGGAGTTTCTGGTCAGTAGCTGAGGAGCCTGGAGCAGATTCGTGGGCATCAGACCCAGCCACTTACCCAGGGACTTGGAAGAAGTTCCTCCATTGCGAGACTGGTCACCCTCTGATCATGTAACCCTGAGGACTTCACATGCCTGTCCCTTGACCACATCTCCTCCGCAGGTTATCACAACCTGTGGGTCTGTTAGGAATAAAATTCAAGAAGGCAAAATGAGTTTCAAGACCTTCATGGCTTTTAACAGGGTCAAAAGTACCATGCAAACATGTTTATAGTTATGGTTTTGGCCCTGCTTTCTGTGATATAGCTATAATGGATACACACTGTTCCAAATGAAAAAGTGTTCTAGAAACAACTATTCTGTCTCATGTGTTCCCCAGTTCCTTGTCTAAACTCATTACATACTTCCATGCATAAAATGTTCCCGATACTTATGGTAAGTGTATTGTATTATGAAGCATTCGTGATAACCTCTTTTTTTATAGATAATGCTTGTCATGACTGAACCTGTAAAATAACATTTAAATCAAGCCCCTTTTATCTTTCTTAAGAATATATTTCTCAATATATCTGCAGCATGGAGCCATAGCAAAAATCTGTACCAGAAAGTGATGGAAAGCATTTTTGTATTTTATCTCTCAATAAAAAAAAAGCATGCATACATTCTTCAGACACCCATTTTTAGAGTGCATGCACACTGACAAGCTCCTATTGTTCTTTCTTTAGAGAGACACTTGGCATGGAATACATCCAGGGTTAAATAAATAAATAAAGAGAATGAAAAATACCGTTGCTATATTTGTATTTAACATCAGCAAGACAACAACTGCCTGCATTCTCTGTTGATTACAATTAATGCGAAAGGGCAGAAATTATAACAAATAAAAAATTTCTCAAACATTATGCATGAGCATTGAGCTGATTTTGTTCTAATGTTCCACGACATCCACACCGTAGTCAGAAAGCTTGAAACAATTAAGCATAATTAATATCTAAATATGTAATTTTTCTTTCTAAGCCACTGCTAAATTATAAACTTAAAAAAAACAGCGGAATTTCATCGGTGCCAATGTTTGTTGCTCATAAGGAAACTGAGGAGTTTATGTATGTCGTTTTAATTATACATGATCTTTACTTCTATTTTTATCCATATTCATTGCCTCTTCTGCAAGGGCAAAATGCACAGTGTCCTCATGGTATTGTCTTTAAACACCATTTAAGTCAAAGCAGAATGGGTGCTTCAGTAGACCCTTCAGCTGTGTGAGGGATTTCATCTAAGACCAGCAGTCCCTCGGCTTGCCTGGCTCTTCTTCCATTAAAGCTACTGGAATTGTGATAAGTTTCCCCAGGTGAGGGTCTGGCCACCAGTTTTTGAGCAAGAAGGAGCTACAGCACAGCAAAAGTTGTAAAGAATTCACTTTGAAAATTTGAGACCTTCTGCAACAAACACTTTCTTTCTGCTGTCACAGTATCCTCCTGCCTGATGACTCTTCTGCTGACAGTAAACTAAATATTGAACACCCCTTCAAGGGACTTACCTTTTTACTTCTGAGCTTTTCAAAGAAACTGATAAAATGTCTAATTATTTGAATAATCAAGGCAATGAATATTTGATGACTAACATCAAAGATGCAGACATAATTCAAGAGTTGAGGTATGTGCTTAATATTGCATAACTCATAACACAAAGAAAAGTATAATTTCTTTCAAAATATGTTTGTTAAGATTATTTTTCCTCTGCCTCTGGAACAGTGGAATGGGGAAATATTGGGAATTAATTTGTAAATATTTCTTTTATTATCCAAACCTTGTCATTGTGTCATTTGACAAGCTGTTGGATGAAACAAATCAGTGGTCGATTTATGGAAAACAACTTTCAGTGCCCGTAACGGTCTGAAATCTGACAAGACATGCCAATTAATATTAGTTGCTGCACAAGAATGAAGGCTGAATTATCCACTCAGAGTCAATGAAGTCATTTTGTTTCTGGCTTTGAGTGAGATATATGCTGACAAGTGAATATGGGACATTATCATTGCCCCTCCCCGGGAGTTTCTGCTTGTCTCTCTTCCCAACATCCAGAAAATACGTCAATTTAGTCCTAATCCCCCTTTCCCATTTCATCCCTCAAGGCTCAGCATCACAGCTACTGCTGATCATTAACAAACACCCTTCGACTTTGACATGACCTAAAGCTCAAGCTGGAGGTAGCCAAGAAACAAAGCAACCATTTCTTTTTTAATATTTCAGACACACCTTGAGCAGTTCAGGGACCGTCCATCAAGAGCAGCTGCCACCCAGAAAGACACTGTCAACTTTATAAAGCCCTGAGCGTTTACCTGCCCTGACAAGTTGTTCATATCCAGATGCCGTGTCGTTTTGGTTGCAGGTAATTAAAATTAACTCCTATCTAGAGATAGGGATAGATAGAGTTCCTTCTAGAGGGAGCTGCAAAGGCAGAAAAGTAACTTCATTGAGCCTGAACTGATCTTGGAATGTGGGTTTGGACCCTTCATTCTCCTCCCCTCTGCAGTTCTGAAACAAATCTTCATTACAAAAGACCAAACACAGGCTGGCTCTAAACACAGACCCCTTTTGGGACTGGGTTTGGCATCCACATCCCTTTTCTGAGGCAAAGAGGTAAAACTGCACAGAGATAGTCAAGCCACACACCGTGAGGTCAAAATTCAGTTCACAGTCCCCTTTTTTAATGAGTGTCTCCTTCATATCACTGTGTGCATTCCTACTGATAATATCACCTACTCACTTTTAATCTCCTTT
This sequence comes from Scolopax mira, assembly GCA_004320125.1. Classification (NCBI taxonomy): domain Eukaryota; kingdom Metazoa; phylum Chordata; class Aves; order Charadriiformes; family Scolopacidae; genus Scolopax; species Scolopax mira. The sequence continues at coordinate 24,699 of BJBW01004939.1, forward strand.
GTTAATTAGTTTATGAATACACTGAGCATGACTCCAAGCTTCACTTATTAGCAAAAATTTTATGTATTTTTGGCATTCTATTTAAACTCTTTCTGCTCTGAATATCCTCACTGTGCAGTATCTCAGGTGTCTGAGTGATCACCGGTGCTTTTTAGTGGACTGCAGACATCCTGCTCATTAATCTAAGTAACTGCTCACCAGTCATATTCTCAAGTACCCCATCACTTCTGGTGCACAGCAATAATATTTGGGCTTTCTACTTTCTTAAAGCAATATAGCAATATTTCAAACCAGGTACTAATACAGTTCCCCAGGCAGAAAATACATCCAGTCAGCTCCATTTATGTAAAGATATTTATAGGGCATGCTATCACAATACTCCATTATTTAGTAGAGTTGGTTGTAAAATAAGAAAAATATAAAAATTGCATAATATTTTAAGCTCTGACTCTAGAACTTTTATTTTAATGGTTACATATTATCTAAACCTCCCATTTGGATCTCCTGTCTGCTGCAAAGCTTGATTTCCTTCTTTTTTTTAATGAAGGAGTGAAGAATTTTTAAACCAAAACCCTTTCTTATTTAGAAGTGAATTCTTTAATTTTGTTTGAATAGATTTTAACTGAAATGGAAATTCATAGCCCCCCTTCCCAAGGCTTCTACAAATGTACAGCTAGAAAGAGAAACAGTGCATCTGGTCACCACAACTGCTCACTGACCCTGCCCAAAACTGAATGAGACAGAAGGAAAAAGGCCACCTATGTTACGTTCACCTTATTGTCAATTAAAAGAGCGACATATTGCAGGGTTTTAATCTCTATTATTATATCTATAGTGAATAAATGATCCGAGTGGAAGGGTAAAGACATTAAAGGAGGGTTATTTACCCAAAGAAGTCTCAGGTTTCTTGATGGTAGGAGTCTTCATTGGTAAAAAAAACAACCCTACATCTGAGGAATGATAGCTCAAATTGCAGATATTCACTGGGAGAGACAAAACTTGCTTTTAAAAAAGCAACACAACTACTATTGTAATTTCTAGCCTTATGAAATAATTGCTGCCTTTGGACACCACAGGACCATAAATCCACTGATGGCAGGACAGAGGGCGGTGGTGGAGAGAGGGGTAACAACTACAGCATTAACAAAACCCACAAAACCCCCTAACCATAGATTTGGAAGCACTAACATGAGAAAATAAGAAATTCAAGATTTAGATCTAGCTCAGCTAAAACATGAGGCAGGGAAGCAGCCAGTAGGCATTTTAAGGATGTGTTTGCATGGGAAATGCTTAGAACTGAAACAGAAAGAACTAAGAAGTGTTGCATAAACAGGAGAGGTGAAGTCAAGTGAAAATTAAAAAAAAAAAATTATTTGACAGCAAGTGCTGTGTGGTTGCTTTGTTATGGTTTCCCAAGGGAAACCGTCAAACCTGTTTCACTGGCAACGGTAAAACACAAAATAAGCTGGACAAAAGCACAAGAAAATGTTCTGCAGAGGATAAGCAGTAGTCAGAGGTGGCGCATAAGAGTATTTGCATCGCTGAATTACTTGTTTTCTGGCTGGTGTTTCACTGTGATCCTGTTTTTTCCCTCTGAGACCACTAATCTCCCACCATACAGTGATCCTAAACGATGGTGCCTGCTTCCAAAGAGCTGCCACTGTAACCTACCAGTCTGTACCATTCAACACGGACATCTGTATCCAGAGTCCTGCCTCTGGGAAGAGCCAGCAGCTGGGGTCACATCCTCCTATCACAAAAGAAATAGATAGAAATTAACAACTCTATGAAAAGACATAAAAACATCATCCAGTCTTGAAAACATGCGATAATTTCCCCAGTCTATTTTTATAATTGAGTGGAAAAATCTCCTTTAACATTTCACATAGATTATTAGAGAACACTTAATTTATGCTGCTAAGTACTGCCTTAAAATACCTTTATTGGAGTCTTCAAAATGACAAACACCTGTCTTATCGCTCGCACCAAGAATAGGTTTCCATCCCAAACCATAATAACAAAATGATAATTTGCGAGGTTCTGAAAAAAAGATGGGACTAGTAAAAATCATCACATAACTGGCTTTTTAATGCCCCAAGATCACTGTCGCTTAATAAGACTGAGACTGTGAGAGTGAAATTAAACCATAAATCCCAGGAAGAGACTTTCATGAGCCTAACATGCAATTATAAGGCAAAAAAAAAAATAATAATCAGCTTTCAGGTTCTAAATGTCTCTCTGTCAATAGAAAAGCAAGGAGAGGATGTAAGCACACACTATTAGAAACAAGAGAGGCTCAGTTCTCGAGATCTCTAGGAAATTGAAAATGTTCTAGGTCCAAAATTGTTCCATCCAGCATTACAAAAATTCAATTTACTGGTACAACCAAATTTTGCTCCATGGATAGTATGGAAGAAGAAAAACATGGTTTTTAAGGTGGTCTCTGAAATTCTGGGCAGCTCCAACAGACTTTGAAAGAACTTTCCAGGGATTTTGCAGATCTGCAGACCCAAGACATCAGAGCTGGCCCCAAAGGAATGGCCAAGAAATCTGTACTTGTTCTGATTTCAGGTTCTCAATGCAATAAAAACGCCACTAAAAAAAAATCCTAAAACCTAAATACAATTGGTGAGCATCCCTGACCCACATGCAGAAGGTCACCTTTGTGGAGGTGACCTGCAGGAAGGGCTGTCCACAGGCTGTAGGAAACTCCTCCTTGAGGTGCCTCAAGGAAGAAACTGCCTCCAAGCCAGAAGTGGTTCAAATCCTTTCCCAGGGTGAACAGATTCTCCTCTTCATAGAAGGCAGTGGAGATGCCTAATGAATCATGGCTCAGAGCTATTTCCAGATGCAGGGATGTTTTTCACGAGATATTTCAATTTCTGGGAAATAGCAGGGCGGGGTTTGTTCAACAGAAGACTCTTCTCTCTGATGAGGTCTGACCAGCCTGGCTGCTGTCTCATTTCTATAGGATTGAGCTTGACTTTTTTATAATTTTAGAAGTTAACTTAAAAAAAAAATATTAAACTGAGCTTCTACTTTAAAAAAAAAAAAATTAAATAAGAAATTGTATGATCAGTTGTGTAAAAATGTGAGAAAGTTTGTGACAGCGAGTGCCCTGGAAGTCTATGTACCATGGCAGGGACTGGAACTGTGGCTCCAGTGTGGCAAGACAGAGCTCCTGTGGCTTCAGCAGTTTATGTGCCCAGTAAAACCTGGGCAGATGACACGGAATTGTTTGCTGCCTCGCTGTTGGGTTGGGTTTGGCTGGGACTGCCAGTCTCACTCAGAGTAACCTGGGTGTTACTGTACTGCCTGGTAGGTCCAGAAGTGTGAATTGCAGCAAAAGCTGCTCAGTCTGGGGAGGTAAAAAACTATTTCTAGCCCAAACCTCTCTTCCTGTGATGGGCCACGAACACCTGCTCAGCGAGCGAGCTCCCGCAGAGTTCACTGATGTCTCGGGGCTTTGGATCACGTTTATGCAGCTGATAAGCAGAAATTTGATCTCTAGATACTCGTCTGTTCAAACCACACAGACACTGCCAGGTGAGATGCTATAGTTTCAATTACCTTTCCTAAATTGCACATGTGTAAGAGGGGGAGCAAATAAAACAGACATAACTGCTGTTATTCAGAAGGCACCCCGAGAACCAGGAAGCTACAGGAAGACTAAACGTGACAGGGACTCCCTGGAGGGCTTTGCAGGAGGCAGGGAGAAGGGGAATTCTTTTTTTCCCTCAGCACACCTGAAATTGAGAATCTGAGGCAACAAAGGAATAGCGGTTGTTTAATAAAAGGTAATTTTATTCTTAATTCTTCTGTGAGATGAAAGGGAGAACTATTTAAAGCACAGTGGAACGCTATACAAATAATACTTCCTTGGACAACAAAGGGAAAGTAAGGCATTTGTCTAACGCGAGAGAGGAAATTGCTAGAGAAGCTCAGATAATACTGTAGCCTTTTGTTGACTTTTTAAATAGTGACTACAATTGTAGAACAGGTCTATGTGTTATGAATAGATGCTATGAATAAAACTCAGGTACCCTGCTAGTCAATTTTTCTTACCAATAAATACACACCCCAGAAAACATTCATCTGCGTGGCAAGTAGTATTTAATCCATGTACTTTGTACTGCTGATGGAATGACAATGGGGAATTCATTATGGGTACAGCCATAGGTACAATGCAGCATTTGGCATAGAATCATAGGAATGTCTAGGTTGGAAGGGACCTTTAAGATCATCTAGTCCATACATCAACCTAACTCTGATAAAACCAAAAGACTACACCTCAAAAGACTACACACATGTCACTAAGCAAGCATCCCTGACTGTCCTTAGGCAACTGACAATCAAACAGCGGGTCAGCCAGAGGAAGGAGGAAGCCAAAGCCCAGCTGGAGAGGAGATGTGTGAGCACAGAGGTGTCAGGAAGCTGTGGCTGAAACCCCACAGCTGGACTACCACCTATGGGACAGAGTTCTCTCTCAGCTTGGAAAAGTGGATGCGGAGCAGTGTCTTACAGGCTTGAATCTTTCGAAGATGAAGCAAGCGAAGAAAATCCTGTTTAATGTCAGAAATAATAATTAGCGCCTTCTAGTGACATATTTACCTACTATGTACATGTTAATGATACATAAGACTGTCTTTGGATGGCCTCAGCAACCTTTTTGGTTCAGTTGATAGTCTGAAGAATGTTTCAGCTTAGTTATTGTGCTCAAAGACCTGCATTTTGGGCAGTTTCGTGTTCCACCATTCCCAAAAAAGAAGGGGAAAACACACCAATTTTTACAGTGACGTGACTCAATCTATTTCATTGTGTTGGACTTTTATGTGCTACCCAGCTAAGTTACTGCTTAATCTGAGCTGAAATCTAAGATACCAGAGTTGTGAGATGAGGATTTAAAGAACATTATTTCGGAGAGGGAGTCTGACTGAAACTCACCCCCTGCCTTGGTTTAGCAGAGTCACGTCTGGAGAACAGCCCTTCTTATCTAAGCCTTACCAGGAGGCAAGACGGAGCAGCTGCTGAATGTTGCTCCTTGGAAAACCACACAAGTATTTCAAATAGAATTTCTAATAGTTGATACCTTAAGGTAATGAAAAGACTTTTGAAGAGGTTTTTTTTTCCCCTTTTCTTTTTATATTTCTTTTCTTTTCCTTAGGTCCTTCCTTTTCTATGACAGATTGTTAAAAGTATACAGAGAGGTCCTCAGAATAAATCTGCATAGTTAAGTTGACTTTAGTGGTTTCTTGACAACTGAAGTGAGTTGAACTTCTAGCCTTGTAATTTAGAGCATAAGACCTATGTCAAGTCTGGTCTAGGCCATCAGCTCTCTCCAGCAATGACCAGTAGTCTATACTAGGGAAAAATATAAGAATAAGACTTTGTGACTGAGGCAGAGATTATATCTTTCAAGACTTTGATGTATCATTTTTTTCTTCATCAGTTTGGCTGCTGACCTTCTTCAAATATATTTCTGCCTCATAGCCATGAATTAGACCAGATGTTTAACTAACTAGTTTAATTAAGCCAATAGTTTAACTAGATGTTGGGAAATTATCTCTTGATTGTTTTGAATCTGTTTCCTAATGCATCCATTTGTTGTCCCCTAGTTCTATTTAAGAAACAATGACAAATTTTCTCTATCAACTTCTTCATTTCTGATTGTGAAATTCTGTTGTGTTGTATCAACTTCAGTTATCTCTTTTTCTTTGTTATTTTTTTTCGTCTTGACAAAGAAGCGATTCAATATATTTGCTCATCCTTCTCCCTGACTTGAGTTCTCTTATTTCCTGTTTCAAGATGAGAGCAGATCCAAACAAATACTACCCAGAGACCCCTTACTGTTTTTGAAGACTGTAGTGATTTTTTAAATAATGCCATATAAAAATGACACATGTGAAATACAAATAAATTTGTTGGAGACTGGCAATGCTTCGGAGTAAGTAAATCTGCTTTCACTCTGTGTATTAAATCTGCTGATGAAGAAGGTAAGTTCTCATCAGCGGCAGTTACAGCTTCTCTGCTTTTCTCACACTGGGGATAATTCTGCCTTGGAGATGTTACTCACTGATATCTTTTTCCATGACAGATGTTTAAGCTGATACTTCCTTACATGACAAGAGTGAAAATAGACCGAGCATCAGTTACACTTGATGGAAACCCCCTAACATCAACAGAATCAGTACAGACTCCAGGTCCTTTATCTTACTTCTCAGACAGTAGTTTGGCAGCTCTATATATGATAATGTAAGAATAATTGCTTATTACATTTCTGCTGTAACATACAAGCATTGTGTAATTCAGCATTAATGTCTGACAACCCAGCTGTCATCTTTCCAAAAATACTTGCTGTCTAACCACTTGCTTCTACTTCAAACCAAAGGAAGACATTCTGCTCCGGGGCATTTTGACAGGGTGTTATCTTTTGAAAAGACAGATGTTTGTGCTGGAACTGTCTGATAGTTTTAAAGCTTATGCACATGTTTCAATAAATAAGTGCTAAATTACTTGCCAGGTCCTGACTTAAAGTTCAGGCTGGGATGTCTTCTAGAGAAATATATCGGTGACACACAAGACTAAGAGCAGCATGTTCACACAAAAAGTTTCAAATAACCTTTCAAACAACATGGAAAGCCAAGAAGCTCTGGCTTGAAGCTTATCTATGTGAAAGGACACTGGGAATGTGTGAAATAGATGGAGTTGCCATTCTCTGCCCTTCTCCATTTCATTTCCCAAGAGAAATACTTCAGAAGGCGGGCAAATAATTCCTCACCTTATAAGGGATTTTATTATTTGAAGTAATATGATAGTCCTTATTGACCCAACTTTGATTTGTAAGCTGATGATGAAATTAATTTGGCCTTTGGTATAACCACAATTAACTTCTCCGGAAGGGAGGTGATATGATGTCTCGCAGTAAAAAACATCTCTTATCAAGGAGCAGCACAGGGCCTCACGTGTTCTTTGAGGTTTCAATAGACTTACGTCAGACTGAAGTGCTTCTTTTGCCTCCAGCTGGTCCTCTGCACAGGGTGGAATTTCACCTTGGAGGATAAATTATGGAAATTCTTTCACCTCAGAATGACGAACGATTATCTGATGTGGGAGTTTAATTCCTCGTTCAGATGCCAGATAATGGACGAAACAAAGAACTGGAGGATGACACTGACTGAACAGTGTTTAATATTCTTTGTTTAGAAAGTCTGGTTAACTTGTCACTGCTAAATGAATATAAGTGTTGTGTCTGTGTGTACTTTAGTTTCTGTCTTGTATTAATAGATAGAAGTAGGATAAGCTACTTGAGCTTTAAAATTACGTACAAGGGAATATATTAAATATTCTCCTCCCTCTTTTAATCAGGTGCTTACTTATTGAATGAAAGTGTGGGGAGGCAGAAAGAGAAAAGAAAAGCAAAATGGGGATGACATCTTTTTTTAATATTCTGAAAGTCAGGAATATTCTAAAAGTCAGTTTTCTGCCATTAAACTACCAGAACACCAATCTGAGGACTCTAATTCTGGGAAACTTGCTCAGTAGGATTACTCTAAGTCATTCTGGGATTACAGCTAAGAAAATATAGGACAAATAATTCAGAAAATTAATATGAGATGTGAGGAGCCAGCTGAATAAAAGTACAATGCCATTTATATAACAAAATAAATACATGTAAGTACATATATATATGTAAAACATGTATACAAAAACCTTATGAAACTTCAAGTTGCAAACTGTTCTGTAGAAAGATTTTACATCTATATAATCTAGTTCTTGGGCCCAAAAAAAGACCATTTTAAGTGGAACAGCTTTATAAGTTAGAACTTAACAGTGTTTCTCCTTATGCCAACTGGTTCATCCTGTTCAGTCAACCATGTGTTTATTTTTAACCTCAGACAATATGAAAATAAAATGAATGAAAAAACCTTGGTTGTCTGGTGCTGGAGCTCTGGTGCAGTCTGACCCCGTTGGTCTTGTTCATGGCTGGAGAAGGTCATGGGCATTGGCAGCTGCTCATTGATCCTAGATGGTGGAAGACAATTTTGTTAGAACAATTTTGATTTTTTGGGGGTGAAACCAAGGATTTTCCATATGAAAACTACATTTCTCCTTCCCATGGTCTTCTTTGTATTACACCCCTCCCACTGTACCTCCTGCTCCAGCTGCAAAACCTGAAGCAAAAGCTCCTTCACTGCTGGCTTGAAGGCTCCTGCAAAAGCCACCTTCCATGCACATGCCAAGGGATACCTGCTTTTTATCTGCTGCTTTATTTTTTCCATTGTTATTTGTGGCCCAGATTTGCAAGCAAGCAAGGCATCAGCAGCAGAGAGTTAGCAGGGCAGTAGAGTAGCTATTAGTAGTTTTTACTTCCTCCTTTTCCTCTGATCATCTATTCAAAGCAGTATGTAAAGCTGCAAGTATTCCCTGGGGAGGGAAAAAAAAAAAAAGAGGAAAAAAATGAAGCATTTCAACATTAAAAAGCATTGACTTCTATATTAAAAAGAAATCATTTAATAATGCCCTGTGTATTTTTTTCAGAGCTCATACTGGTTTAAAGTAAAGAAAAAAATGAAATAAAACATATTTTGTTCCATTTTGACTAGGTGGGGCACTTTTGAAGCAATTCTCACTAGTTTCCCCACTTACTGCAGGTGGGTTTGCTGACAACAATTCTCCTAAAGTGTGTGAAGCAGTTACTTTTTGTATGAGCCTAAGTCAGAGGATGCACACTGAGATGGTGCAACACGCTCCACTCACTAAACCCTCTTTTCTCTACACCCAGAGCTAATGCAGAGTAAAGCCCAGGACACAGACCTCAACACCACTGGTTTGCTCTGTAGATTCTTTCCTGGTGCAGGACAATCCCTGGTGCTGGTGAGAAGACAGATCTGCACGGTCCCATGGGCAGGGATTACCTCCAGCTACACCTTCAGCTCAGCACCTCGATGGAAGCCCTGGAGACACAGTCGATGGACAAACAAACATGATATTAGTCTTTGAAATTTGAACAACAGCAACATTTTCAGGCAACAATAGCTTTGGCACTTCTTTAGGGGCAATTTAGTAAAGTGGCTGCATGTGGAAGGATTTGCTAACAGCTGGAGATATTTGAAAATGCACCCTCTTACTTCTGTTAAGAAAGAACTGGCCTGTGGCCCCTGCAGTGTTGCAAAGATTTGAGATAATCTTGGAGAAGATACGTCCTTGCTTCTCCCATATGTTCTAATTTCAGAATAAACTGCAGCAGGTGATGTGCTTTCCAGCTCCACTCCTCCCTTTTTTTTCCTGGGGATTTGGCTTCCTTAGTGCACACGTGACAGTACACTGAAGGAGGATGTGCATCCCAGGGACAACAAGTACCAAGTGGCTTGTCCCAGGCAACAGCCATGAGCAGGTTACGCATAATGCAGGGGCGCTGCAAAAATGGCAAGCTCAGGAAGAATCAAGCACGAGCTGCATATGGGATTCAGAATCCTTCGCCCACCCTCCATCCCGGCTCGGGAGGGAATTTCAGCCCAGCTCTCAGAAACAGCCTCCGAAACCCTGTCTCTGCAGAGCTTGCTGTGCGGGCTCTGCGTGTGCCCCCCTTTCCATCAGCCTCTCCAGGGACCCCTACGGCCTCTTCAGGGAGGATGAGTGACAGTGCCCCAACAGTAATTCTTAATTATTTTCCAACTTTGACAATTAACAACTTATAAGTCCCAGCTAATCAAATGGGATTTCAAGTCTATGGTCTAAACTCAATTTACTGTACTTTCATAACAGTGATTTTTTTTTTTCCCTTGCCTTTCCCTGAAGGCACCCTCTTCCCTGAATTCTGTGAGGTGAAGATTAAGCTGACAGATGGTATCACCAGAAGAATGATTATGAGTTTTAAAAACCTTGATATTTTGGCTTAGTACATCATTTTTCATGCAAATACTGACACGGATATTAGCATCCAATTAGGAAAGTATAAAACTATGCCATTCTGTTACAGTTTACGTTACAATCATTTACTGTTTCATTAAAAATACTAAGAAAGACAGCTCTGAAAGGGATAAAAGAAATCAATGATGTAAATGTTACTTGTGCTGCTTTGCTGTTCTGGTACTGTGTGGTGAAAATGGGCTACACATCTCTTTTAAGTTATTCTGCTTATTATTCTGACTGAGGTGCTGCTCCCATTTTTTGGTCCTAAAAGAGTACTTCAACATGGCTAAGGTTGAAAGGTTTGTGATGAACCTGGGCAGATTTATTTCCATAGTTTTTTTTATGTCTAAATATACACCACCTGATAGTCAGACAAGGACTGTCAGTGATACATGCTAGACAGTGATTTAAACCCCCCCCAAAACAACTGATGATCTACATGAAAATGTTTTTAAATGCCCTCTCTCAATTCCAGTGCAACCGAGTAGGAAAATAAGGAAACAAAGACCATTCAGAGTAGTCTGAGGAACAGTCTTGGATAAGTAGAAAGAAAATCAACACTCACCAGACATTTACTAGTGGTTGTGGTGGTGGCTGTTGATGACATTTCTTGGTGGCACAGTTTTCTTCACTTTCGTGCAATCTCTGAGCCAACTCTGGAGGGGAAATAACTTTTAAATTAAAGAATTAGTACTTAAAAACTGAAAGACTAATTTTTTGACCAAGGAAAAAAAGATCACTGTTACTTCATGCTACCCTTCCTCTGCAAAAAAGAGATTTCCCTGTCCTCTGTAGTATGGGTGCTCTTGTGATGCCAAGCAGTGGGTAAGGAAAAGGAGAGATTGTGAAAAATCCAGGGAACTGAAACCCAGGTATGGCTTTAGTAATGCTACTTCACATCACTTTCTAAAAGTAGGGAATAAACAGAAGGAAATTTCTCAGTCTTACACTGATGTGAAGTAAAATATGAAATAACCTATGTTTATTGTAATAACGTCAAAATCTTTCATTTGATTTGAGTATTCATCCCTGTAAACAGTGCTACCTAGTTAGCTTAAAATTAAAATCAAATTCATGCTTTGGAATGTCTTTAAAAGTTTTTCTAGAAAAATATCTTGATAATTTTGAAATATTTTCCAAAGTGTTTTTGTATCAAAAAACTTCAAGATACTATTTTTCATAAATGTCAGATTTTTAATATGTTAGACTTCGTTATTTTAACAAAGAAAGGTGGAATTCAAAAGGTCTTGACCAACTATTGCTATGTTAATTTACCTCTTTCTCATAGACAAATAAAATGTATAAATCTCCTCCTTCTCATCACTTCTATTGTCCATGAATGAAACATAATAAGGAAAATTGAGTCTCATGAAATGCTGCTTTCCTGAGAAACTTTTAAAAGTTTGGATATGCAGCCACATTATTTAGCAAATTGGTTAGATAAACCAGGTACAAGCTAATACACAACGTTAAACACAGACAATAAAATAATGCAACTTAATATTCTCACCACAAGACTGTACTCACATTAGTTTACATGCTCCTCAACTTGAGAGCAAGGCCTTGGACAAGCAGCAGGGATTGATTTACCAAACTAGAATTTGATCAGCTTAACAAACCTGCAATTTCTAGACTAAGAAACCCGTGACACCGCTCCTTCTTACTTGGGTTGGTTTTTTTCCTTTCTATAAAAAGTGGATATCAATCTCAACTCCCTGGCTCTTGCAGCTCGTGACATAGGGAGGAGGACTAATCAGTACAGACCAGGTTGGAAAAATTCTAGTGGAAATTATGAGTGGTGGAAAAAAAACCCCAGCACTGCCATCCAAACAATGTTGCACCATAAATAGCAATGGTTGAGTTGCAAGTATTGCTTGCTGGTCACATTCTTTGTTTAGAGGTATCAAAACCTCCAGTGGGCAGTTCCTCACCTTTCTAATCCTATTAACAGTAATGGAAAAATGCCAAGCCATTTTGCACAAATCTTCATTAGTTCTCTTTAAATTCATATAGCATCCAAGATTAGATCACAACCTTAGTCAAGAGCAAAGACTGGCTGTTAGCCGACCAAAAAATCCCACCCTGTCTGAGAGAGGCACTGCCAATTCTAGTTGTAAAGTGCAAGAAAAACAGAATATTAGACTTAATTATTTTTATTTGGAGATGTTGAAGCTTATTTGTTTTACCTTGTTTGCACATGGGTTGGTAATGAGATTCCACTTTGAGTCCATGCTATAAAGACAAGCTTCACTGTGAGCCCTAATAGCCGTTACCTTTACCTCTGATATCAAAAGCTACTTGTAAATGCTTTAACATTTGAAACACTGATATAATAACCAGGAATCTGGCTGGTTTTACAAACTCCTCTTGTAAAATTTTCAGAGACTGATGTAAATTTTTACGGTTGACATAGAAGGAAGGAAAACGTGTAATTTCATGCAATGGCTGGAAGCTAATGCTGCACAAATTCAAATTCAAAGGAGTATATTACAGATAGGTGGCCAGCAGGACAATTTATCTAGGGAAGGAACAGATACTTACATACCTGAAATTCCTATAGGGTTTACTCATTTCATTTGGAGAGTAAATATTTTAAATCTTTTCTTCCAAAAAGTCAAAATACTGTCATCTCAAAAAGAATCAAAAATCAGAACATTTTTTCCTAAGTGAAATATTTTGACATCTTTTTGCAATGGTACTTCAGGCTTTTTACCAGGATGTACCGCGCTCACATCGTTCCAAAGGAGCCACCTGGGAACATAATGTGGACAATGTAAAACAAAGCAATTGCCTCCTCTGTAGAAAATGAAGAATTTGGGGATTCATACTACAATGTTTAGGGTCTCCTGTGGTTTTTATTCATCAAATATAAGTCAGAAGTCTTACAATATCCATTTAGTCCTAAGTGAGCTGTTCTTTTCTGGAGGGATTCAGTCACAGAGGATACAGGTGGGGTCTATTTCTCAGCCTGGAGATAAGGATGTGAATCCTCTGCTGGAGCAGCCCAGCCCGAGAGACAGAGGTGAGCAATGAATGAGGACTTCTAGTGTCTGTTCAGGGATGTGCCTGCCATTTATCTCGCACTGTATTCTGGCAAACAAAACTCAAGGGAGTATACATTAGAGAATAATCACACTAATGATCTGCAGAGATTCTTATGTTAATGTTATCTTTTTATACTAAAAGTATGCTTTTAGCTAAATGCCTTTTCAGTTCCCTTCCTGGGCACCTAAGTGAATAAAGGGCTGATAATGGCATTTCTATTCTTTTAGGAACATATTTACACCTTGATGAAAGAGCTCTTGGAGGGGCACAAAAGACAGAGATGCAACTGCTCAAACTAATAAGAATTTTTCTGTGGATTGTGTAAGAAATGAAAACATAAACCGCTTGCCATGTTATCATCTTCATTTTAAAGGAAAAAACCCCAAACCGTAATGAGATTTATAAAACAGTAGTCAAGCTTCATGCTGTCATTGTACCATACAGGCTATTTCTGGACAATATGAGGAATAAACCTGCAGTAAAGTTTCTTGTACAACCAGGAACTGAGCAATTTGTTTCCATCTGTGAAATCACAGTTTTCTTTTGTGATAAATATAATCTCTTAAAACAATGACTGACTCACCTTCAAATACAAATAGCCATCAAAAACCTCTAGGCACCAATGTGTTTAAAAATTTGGGGTGCTGTAATCTTGAACATTTTTAAGGCATGCATTTTTAAGGAAAAATTAAAGAAGATTTATCCACTGTAGTACAGTACATCTACTTACGAGTTTATGGAGTGGCCAAGTTCTGGTCTCATATTCTTCTGGACAGTTCTCAGGTCAGTAAACAGCAAGATGCAACATCTAAAGCCTAACAGAGGAATACAGTAAGATTTTTTTCACTTCAGATGGCCCTTCTTAATTTGGCATTTGGTAATAGGAAAAAAACCAAGCATACAAAAAAAGGAAAACGGGATGAAATCTGAAGTTAAAATTTTAAGCGATGCAAAACACTGAAATATGCCAGCATTTCATCTAAGGAGCCTACAGAATTAGCATAGTGAGCATATGTTCATGTTCAAAGATAACAGACATTTTCGATAACCCTCCCTAAACTGAATTCATCTCCGATTTACATATTTAAATGTTCTTTTATTGCATGACTTAAATCAGGGTCACCTTCATCATTTGTACAGAAATATACACACAGCTTTCATTTATATAAATGTTTAACTACAAATATTGCACCTCAAATTTTACACAGCAAATCTGTATCAAATTGCTCATTTTCTTATCCAGTAATTTTTGTAATGTATAATTATATTTTCTTTTCCTGCATATGTGTCAAAACTCTGTCTGAATAAATGATACTCAAATCTCCTTCCTTCACATCTGAGTTCACTCATTCTTGGATCTCTTTTCTCTCCCCTCCATAATCTTCTCTTTTAAATTCCTCAGTAAAGTCCATCCTGGACGTCAGCAATCTAGCAGGTTTAAAAGCTTTATCAGAACTCCCTTATTTCCATAAATAATTTGGGAACATTGTGATTCTTCTAGTACAACAAGCTAAACATTTCTGACTAGCTCCAATATTAGCCATGACTACAGACCATTTGGTCTGGACAGACCAATAGGTGTGATCTAATAGTATAAATCCCATCCTTCTATTAAAAGCATCAGAATTAAATGCTTTTCAAAAAGTTTTAAAAAAAAATAAAATTAATTTGGCTTAAAAATGCCCACTCACAAAATTATCTTAAAACATTATGGAAGCTTCTTGAAAATGCAAGTGTCTCTTTTTTCTCCTTATATATGATATTTGCAGGGACCATGGTATTCATGGGAACCACACAGGAATATTCACAATTTTACCTATAAAGAACAAATTTTCAAAGTCCTGCCTTCCTAAGCAGGCGATTGTGGTTAGCTATGATGAATAACCAAGGCCTAAGTACATTTTGCTAAATGTAACATTTGAGCTGTGACCATTTCTGTCTGGTATCTGGCTAAAACACCAAGCTCAATTTCCAAGCTGGCCTTTGCTGTAGACACATTTCCATCCAGAACCAACCCTCCTGGCTCACCCCCATCTCCAGCTGCTACTGACTTGGAGGATGACACCAGACTGGAAGTGGGGCCTGTCAGTGCTCTATACATATCTAAATCCTTGTAAGTGATGGAAAAAGTATATCCTCTCTTTAGATTATTTCTTTCTTTGACAAAGTGAGCCCTTAAACTTAAAATTACACATGAAGATACCTCAGTTACTCTTATTCAGATGGATAGATTCATGGCAATCATACGGGAAAAAGCTGGACATCTAATCAGGTCCAGTTTGGAGCTGTATTTGTGTTCCACGTGCAAGTATCCTCTGCAGGCCAGGGAATCTTGCCAAAGGCACTGTAGCTTTTTACAGCAGGTTACGTACTTGCATTTTATATATGAACCTCTGAAGATACTTCAGGGCAAGGCTGGAAAAGCAAAGAGCATTAGTGGCCGTGCCGGTGGATACGCAGCTTCCAACATGGCTTCAAACAATGTTTTCTGTTTATTGGGAAATTTTAAAAATCCTGCGTTGATTTTTTTTTTTCTCCCACATTGGCTACACTATTAAAAGCAAAGAAAATATAGAGTTAGAAAGTATGTGTTAGCTCTATCATCATTCACGCCCTTGGTTGACTGAGTCCCCGAGGTCATTTGTCGGTGTTATGAAGCACCCGCAGTGAGTGCAGCCGACTGTATGTGCCAAACACTCTGTCTCCTGCATTCCTAGCAAGGCTCGGGGCAGTGGATGAGCTCATTAGGATTATATAGGGTTAGATAAGTATTTTGAGGGTGTTTTGTTTTGGTTTGGCTTTTTTCTGTTTTCATACTCAGTGCCTCACAACATAAAATTCATAACGACTATACCCGAATCCTGGACAATGACCTTCTCAGATGGTTGTTAAACTCCCATATGGAACAGTAATACAGCACATAAAGTTACAGATAGATATATATATTTTTTTGTAATTTCAAATGTGATAAAAATATGATATGCCCAAGTTTCCTACATTCAAATAAAAGAAAAACATCATTTTGCAAAGACCTATGTTTGAGTTCCACTTTTTCAGGAAGATGTCAAATGTTAGAAATGTAAAATAAATTTAAAAAAATTATCTGACAACAAAAATAACTGTCTTTTATTAATTTCCTTATTCACTTATGTCCAACAGCCTACTGATGTTTCATTCATCTGCATCAAATTAAATTTGGATAGGAGGACGGGTTTATTTGCTTTCCTCTCTCCTAGGAAAGCTGACCTGGTTATTGAACTTGTCTTTATGGAAAACCTCTAAAATACAACTTCCTTGGTGCTGCTATTTTTCCCAAGGTGTTCAATAAATTGCACAATTCTACTTTCCTAGATTATCAAAATCTGCCTATTTGAAAGCCTTAAAAGTAAAGTTAAAGAAAAGCCTTTCCGGCATTCCCATGCGATGAAGACTAATTTAACTTATTGTTTAATCTGTCAAGTAAGCAAATATTGGTTGAATAGCTAGTCATTAAATTGTCAAATAGTTTTGTATTGGGCTTAACTAGTTTAGTTGCCTCCATTTATTTATCAGTCTTCGTTTATCTACAAAAGTATATCACACTTTTCTTCTTTTATCTTCTAAATATCAGACAGTTTGATATTTGCCTAGTGCCACCCAACTTTTATGACAGAAGAATGAAACAGGTTTTGCAAATATAAATACCTTCCAGGTTGCCTTCAGGTAAGCGTAATACTTAAATGCATGAGTTATGTTAATGAAACTGATAATTATACCATACACGAAAGAAAACATGGAGGATGGGAAAGGAGCAGACTGCAGCAGAGCTCTATATATCAGCCCCAAGGGCAGGAAAAGGTTAACTCTTTTCGTGCTAAATCCAATGGCAGATTTGCCACGGCACTTTTGTGACACCCCTAGTTCCTCTATAAACACTAACAGTTGGACTAACTTCAAAGTTGGCTTTTTTAAGCCTTAAATATATGTTTATGCAAACAGGCACCATTTCCTGCACTAGGTGGGAAATACTGCAAATGTTAGTTGAAAAAAAATGGTGAGAGCTCTTGCAGTTGCCCCAGCAACAAAGACACTTTCCAGCAGGCATTTGATGTAGCTTTTCACGTTGCTGTATTGCCATGTTTTGAGGTTCCAGCAAAGTGATCAAAATATGTATATTTCCTTACTTAAAAACAAAAAAGAGAAAGGACTAAATATACTGAATAATTTGCATTCACAGCGAATTACGATTCATGATATTCCTCATTTCCTTTTGTTCATTATCCAGCTTCTGAGAAGTAGGCATGCTGCTGCCTTGGTAGTATTTACAGCACATGGTAAAACTGACTTCACTGTGATCAAAATCCTTCATTTTTTACTTGCTTGTTTGTTTTTAAGTGCAATATTGCTCTTCAGTCAGGCTACATAATAAAAGCGTGTAAAATAATAGTAACTCCTAAGTTGTGTTTGTTATACCGTTGACATTTAGAAAATGAATTTAAAATAGCATAATGTTTTCATAGACTATTTTTAGTAATAGTAGATGGTCACAGTTTCACTCCTAGATAGTTCTTTTAGATAGTGCTTTTTTTTTCCCTAGAAAAACTTCGCAAGGGTTGATTAAAGATACATTAATTAGAAAATTATATCAATTGGAATAAGCGCTTAAATGCCTTGAAAGTAAACTACTATTCATTAAGAAATTATTACTATTATTACTGTCCAGTAAGTCTCTGGATGAAGGAGAAATGAAAGGCACAGAGTCTGGGTATGTGACAATTGTAAGGTGGTTTATTTACACATCTATGTACCAGCCAAAGGCCAGGGGTGATCAGATGGTTTATAGAGCATGTCCTCAGTCTACCACAGGGTTTTAGATGACAGAAAGAAATCTTGCCCTGAGAGATGTTCCTGATGATGAACCCTGACCAAGAGTAAACTCTCAGGCTTAGAATTTTATGTGATAAAACTAGATTAAGAAAATATTTTTCCAGCTTGTGTATTTTGCTTGCTTGATCAGAAAAATAACAGACTGTGTTAAAGTGATCATTTCTTAAAGCACAGCATGAGTATTTTCATCATCTGTAAAAGGGGCAAGATCAATAGTTAATTACCTCATGAGGCAGCTGGGAGAACTGTCTAACAACTCTACCTAAAGGGCTACTGAGCAGTTAAAGAGAGATCAAATCCTGTTCTTATTTAAGATGTGTCAACACTTTAATAGGAAGGTGTGACTTGCACAACCAAGCATGGCAGATACCTCCCCCAGGCAATGGAAAAGGTGGTTAAGAAGTGTCACTTCAGGATGGCCTCACACAACTTGCCCAAAGGTGTGAACCATGAGGCAGGTCCGTGTTGTTGACCCCAACTCTGCTCTGCACTGCAGCATCGTGGCCACCATGGTGCTGTCTGGGCTCCTCCTGATGGAGGTGCCATGAGTCACTCAGGCGACTCTTGTGTCTTCATTCTCCTGCCAGGACTTGCCTTTAAATGACTTTTTGGAATTATTCCAGATGTATCACAGCTTAACACACATAAGAACTGGAAAGACAGCATTTATTGAACTACGTGGCTTATATACTACTTTGTGTCCACAGACTAAATGAATCATTACTTATCTGCTTAAAAATGTTTTGTATGTCTTGGATGCTATGTATACAGCAGAGTAAGATATTATTTGAAAAAATGAAGCTTGGGCTTCTAAAATATAAAAATATTTATATGTATTATATTTATATACATATTGAATTTCTTCCTTTCCTTCTTTGAAACTGTGTTTTATATTTGCAGTTTAATCATTATGCTAAATTCTCCCTGGCACACAAAGCCCTATCTTTTTTACAAGTCAGTTGGCTGCTCTACAAGGCATTACTGTGTTTGGAAAACCAGAGCTGCCACGTCATGGAAAAATACAGAGAATATCAGATATTTTAAGTTCTGAAGTGGGCAATTAGGGAAAGACAGTGGAGAACCCTCAACAAGCCAAAAGTGCATAAGGAGAAATTGCTCTGAGCCAAGGAACTCTGGATGGAACCTCAAGGATGCTGCCTGTACTTTAAACTCTGCATAATAAAGCAGTCTGAAACACAGTCACATCTGAAGAAAGGTCTCACCTTGAGGTGCAGTGATCATACCTTTGTCCTCTGTTCAACTAAGGTCACTGTGGAAGCTTCAGGGCACTTCCAAGGTGTGTGGCACGTGTAGGGGTACATTCCTTGTGCACTGGGGGGCACTGATTTGCAGCATGTAACACCTGAAACAAGGGAAAAAGCAAATAAATGAGCCAAAGTCTGGTCAGAAACTAAAGCTGAAACAAAGAATGCAGGCACTAGGTCTGCATTGTAAGAAATCAGCGTTCTCTGTTGCTGTTTCTTAGCGACAATTATCTGTCATTATCTGTCTATCAAGCTTGGAACAGAGGTCTGAAAACATAAAATGTGGTGGAAAAAAGAAAATATTATCTGTCAATGCCTCTGGTCCTGTTCTTCCTACATCCAGCAGTGACACTACCATCTCCAGATGGCAAATGTCATGACTCTAGCAATGCAGCCTAGAAAGACCAGGCTGGTTGACTCTGTGTACGAAGTATTATAAAATCAATTCATTTATTTTTTCTAGAGCTTTGCATTACACCCAATAATCACTCTGCAGATCCACACCAGGAACCATTGTTATTGTAGCTCCTGGAATTCAGCCTCCTTCGCCAGCAAACTTAAGATTGGAAGCCACTAGGATTTATGACCACGCCTCAATGAATTTTGGCCAGAGTTTACATTAAAATGGACATTGCTAAGCAAAACTTCATTACTATTAAAGGTAAATTGCAGCTTGCCCAGGTGGCCAAGGCAGCCAATAGCATCCTGGCTTGTATCAGGAACAGTGTGGCCAGCAGGACTAGGGATGTGATTGTCCCCCTGTACTTGGCACTGGTGAGGTCCCACCTCTGCTGCTGTGTCCAGTTTTGAGCCCTCCACTACAAAAAAGTCATTGAGGTGCTAGAGTGTGATAAACCAACTACCTTAAGGGCAAGTAATGGCCTCCAAAGAAACAGTATCCTTAATTGACTCTGACAGAGATTATAAAGCTTGTAATAGCTTTTTATGGACACCAGGGTAAGGAGAAACTGGACTGGCTTTTTGGATATAGTTATGGTTTGTCCTGTTGACTGCACAGACCATTTTAATATGGAAAACCATTCCTTCAGTGGAAAAGGCCCTGAAAATAGAAACACTCGTATGGACCATTCATTTATAGAACAGTTAATCACGATTGATCCTTACACAATGAATACAAAATAAGAGTTATTATTAATAATGAATAATAAGAATGAATTATAATGGTGTGTTTATTAGGCTATCAATAATTAACGGGGATTTGCCATTTATTGTAAATACTGTTGCTGTTTCTGTTGCAGCTTTGGATGGCGCAATTTATATGGTAATTTTATATGAAACAGCACCAATTACAGCATGGCTATTACAATAGAGTAGGAGCAAATGATGACTTTATCAGTTTTGTTAACTTTTTCATTTTATTCATTGTTAGCACAGCCTGCAATGTAAACATGATGTAGTGAAAAGAATAAAGAAGTTTTGTGCAAGTCTAATAACTTCGGCCAGGAATCTAACTTCCCTCAGGCAATCACACGACAGGGAAAAAATACAAGAGGGCAGAAATAAAGGCAGGCAGGTCAGCATTGGGGTGGAGCAGAAAGAAGGGCATCAGGTTTGTTAACTATAACAATGCTTGTTACAAGTGCCACTGAAGGCACCGAGAGGCAGAGTAACACCACCACAGAGAACAACAGCAGCCGTGAAAACAGAGGGACAGAGCAGGACAGGATCCCCCCATATCATCCAGTCATAAAATGGTTTGGGTTGGAAGGGACCTTAAAGATCATCCAATTCCAACCCCCTGCCGTGGGCAGGGACATCTCCCATTAGAGCAGGTGGCTCAAAGTCCCATCCAGCCTGGTCCTGAGCACCCTCAGGGATGAACTCAGGGAGTTCTTCTCTGGACAACCTGTTCCAGGGTCTCACCACCCTCACAGGGAAGAATTTCTTCCAATCATCTAATTCAAATCTCTCCTCTTTCAGTTTAAAATCGTTACCCCTTGTTCTAGTGCTACACTCACTGATAAAGAGACCCTCCCCATCTCTTGTGTAGGCCCCCTTCAGGTCCTGGAAGGGGCTACAAGGTCTCCCTGGAGGCTTTTCTTCTCCAGGCTGAACAACCCCAACTCTCTCAGCCTGTCTTCATAGAAGAGGTGCTCCAGCCCTCTGATCATTTTAGTGGCCCTCCACTGGACCCATTCCAACAGGTCCATGTCCTTCCTGTGCTGAGGACTCCAGAGCTGTAGTAATTTAGTTAAAGCCAAGGCTGGATTTAACAATGATGTGGCTGGAGATGTGCATGTCCACAGCCTCCCACCTCCCACTGCACCTGATCCAGACACCACGGTCAGTGGGTGCAGGGCAGTGACAGTGAGCATCTTTTAAGCATGTTGATTCCGAGCCGTTTTGAGCTTCTGCTATCAACAGAAATCCAAAATTATCAGACTGTGGGAACAGCTAACCAGAAGGACACACATGATGACTTTCACAGCGGGAAAATTCAGCATAACCACCTTCTATTGCAGCACGGCTTCTATTAAAGTCTAAGTCTGTATTTTTCTAGAGAAATAGTCTGCAATATATGATCACTACTCCTTTGGGGGAAAAAATGTAGTTTTCCTGGTAACAGTGAAGATCTTGCATTTCAACTGTATCTATGAAAAACCAAAATATTATCAAAACAGAAGGAACATATAGAGGAGTTCTATTGACTGGCATAAGACACACACTAAAAGCTTCACACATTATTTAAAATAAAGGGCTTAGAAATAATTAAACATTCCAAAAGTTGGGAAATTTGCCATGTACATCAGTAATCTGTCTGAATGTTAATGTTACAGACTGCAGCTAATTTCAATGGAAAAACATTCCCAATATGTGTTGAAAACATAATAATTTGTGAATTAAAATTAAGATACACGATAGGGATAAGCAGGTAGAATACATATAATCTAGTTAAAATAAAAAAAAAAACAAACCACCAAAACTTTGGATTTTTAATCATTGCATTACTTCAAGAGAATTGACACTAATCTGACCACACCACTTAACGAAGAGGCTTGATAATTTTAGGAAACAAAGCCCATCCTTTAAAATATTTAAATTCTGTGATCTTGTCAGGACCTGCAACTTTGATACTAATAATTAGTGTTTTCAGAACTGCCTTCAATGAACCTGCGTGGCACACAGATGGCAAGTCATTTACATGAGAAAAATGAGAACTGGCCCATCTATGGATCCCTAGAGGGTGCCATGACCCATTAGCAGAGGAAAGATGACCTTTACTGAATAATAATTGAAAACTATTACTAAGATAATTACAAAACCAATTGACTGCCAGAAGGCCTAGACCTTGCATCCTCAATTTATATAGCAACTGCTCGTGATCTGCACAGAAAAAAAAAATGCGCTCAGGGTTCACAAACACCATAACCTCAACATCTGCCTGCCATCTAAAGATAATGATCTGGTATTAATTAATTTGAACAGTGCAGTCATTGCAGAGGTAGACTGCATCACAAATCAGACACTTAACAAAACCTGAAGTTATCATGTTTTTGTCCAGCCTGTATTAACAAGCAGAATAGTATAAGGTAAATTAAACCGTTGCAGGTCAAGACATGAAAATGAATTAACTTAATTCTCTTTAACAGGAAGCATGATTGCAGCTCTGTACCGGATGCTGAACTGGTAAACAAGATAAAAGCTCTTCTTAAACGTGTTTGACAAAATGCTCCTATCACAACTTTTTCTTATTCGTAACCCTTCCTCTATAGGAAGGAGGAGAGAGAAGTTAGTGTCCTTTGATTGAGAACTTTTTCATTGGTTTTTTGTTGTTGGTTGTTTTCCTGGGAACAAAACTATTAATGGGTATCTGTTGTGAGATACCACTGGTCCCCTGTGAATGAAATCCTGGACAGTACTAAAAATCAATGAAAAATTTCCCCAAGCTTCTCCCATGTCTTCTACAGGGATATGACGTATAGGGAATACAGCTGGTGCACCATATGTGTTGCTGCTTGGATTTCCAAAATTATCCACCCTTACATGTGAAGGATATTCTGAAGATTTCAAAAGCAGAATGATCTAACGACTTAGTGCCAGCTTTCACACCTAGGAACGGATATTTAGGAATGTAGAACATCAGAAATACCCAGTACTCTCAAAAATCATAGCTAGCCTTCCTCCTTAAGAAGGGAACAGCCAAAATTACTGTGACAAAATGCTTTCGATAAAATGTTCTTTCACCTAAAAGCTGCTTCTTGATTTTTAACTCCACTACTGAGTCCCATGGTTGGGATTCTTTGAGGACTCTCCACTAAAAGGAGTGTTACAGGTAGTCATTCTTCAAGGGAGGCAATTTAAGTCGCAGCATGAAATTTGTATAAAATTCAATTCACATTTGAGACCTGTAGTAAAAAAGAGCTGCCAAGACTGACAGAACACTTGTTCTGCATGACAGAAATGCTAATAGAGACGATTTCGTACCCAAGAAGTACCTATATAATAGGATGTGGTGGAAAGAGGAGATAATCCATTCAGTTTACAAGATGTACAAGCCAGGATTCAAATTCATGAAGAGTTTAAAAATTTAACGGCACTCTCAGGTGGACTATTTACCCTGAGATTCAAACGTGCTAACTGGGACCTAATGGCACTGTGACTCCTGGACTAAACACCAGGAGTCCCACCAGCTGGGTGAATTGGGTTGGACTCAAAGGTTTAAATCATCAAGAACTGATCAGTTGATTTTTTTATTTTTTTTTTTTAATACAACTCTGCCTTCCAAAGGGAAGTTTTTTGGGGGAAGTAAAAGCACTGCTGGCCTTTCTGTGGGAAATCACTCCTGGCTGCAGCAAAATCAATATTGGAAGCAATGAGAGTACAG
The DNA here is from genome assembly GCA_004320125.1 of Scolopax mira. Classification (NCBI taxonomy): domain Eukaryota; kingdom Metazoa; phylum Chordata; class Aves; order Charadriiformes; family Scolopacidae; genus Scolopax; species Scolopax mira. The sequence continues at coordinate 48,633 of BJBW01004939.1, forward strand.
ACGTAGGGCTGATAGCAATGTTGACCCTGAAAAGGTCTTCACAGATAGATGGGAGCTGGGAAAAGCCAATTGTCAACAATCTGCCTGTGTTCAAGTTTGGTGTAACCAAAGCATTCTGTTCTCAACACGTCAGAATAGTTTAGACAGGAAAGTTTTATCCTGGTATACTTCATTTGTTTACAAAGACCATCGCTTAGAAGACAGCATAATTTTCTTCAAAATCTTTAAGAATTTATTCCAGTGAACAGTTAATAGCTATTACCAACCTGGTACTAATAAAATCTTAAAAATAAACACTGAATGAATATATCTTTGGAAAGAAGGAACTTTGGTAGCAATCAGAAACAGGAAGATGATAAATACTCAATGAGACAAAGTGAATCAAAACAAAAAGCACTTGCACTCTGGTAGTAAGAGCTGAGGAAGATGAATACAAAGCATAACAAGGAAGAGTAGGGATTAAGGCAGAGGAGATGCACACATTTTTGTATTAAATCAGTGATGCAGCAGTAGCTGGTACCTTCTACCCAGTGGTTTGTGGTGAATCCACCCATGGAGATTTACTCTCAGGACAGTCCATTCTTTGTGGATCACGCCTCTGTGCCATAATGTATCCTAGGAAAGTTTTGTTTCTAAAATTTTCTGGCAATCACCCCATATCCATCAATAATCCCTGCGATATAGCGTGTTTTCAAGCAGTCTTCCCTCACAAGATTTAAGCTCTAGGATGGCACTTATGCAGCTTTTGACTGTTGTAATTGTAATACAGATCAACAAAATTGGATGCTGTTCTGTCATCCTTGACTGGGCTCCTGGTGCTAATCAGGAATTGGAAATTGCACATTCAGATGGATTTAGAGACATATAGTATGTGACAATTCAGCAAGCAGTAAAGAACATTGTTTTGAATTCTTAAAGGTCAGTGATGCGAGCAGTGCAGTGACTAAAATTTTTTGAGCCCTGAAAGAAAACCAATTAGGTATAGGAAACAAACACATTCCAGTAACGTAATCTGTATTTTCATACATTTAAGCCAAGAGAAGAGATTAGTTCATCTACGCTGAGTTTTTGTTTCACAGATACTTACATTCCATCCAATTACTTCTGATATTGAGCCCCCATAACTTGTGTTCAGCCAAAAAATAACTTTCACAAAGTAGATTGACTGTATCTGAAAGCCCCCAGAGATGACGTCCACCATTTTCTACTGCAATGTGGCCTGTGAAACAGAGAGAAAAAAACCCAATGGCATATGCTTTATTTCTAATTTGAAATTGCCTTGCTCTAGCTCCCAGCTACTGGTTCTTGCTATATGTTTCTTTGGAACATTGTAGTATTTCATATTTTCTTCACAGAAAGGTGTTTATACAGGCTTAAATTTCTTTTTTATAAGCTCAACAGAAATCTCCCACTGGAATGCATTTTCTCTGCCCTCAAAAACCTTCTTGTACCTCACTCTGTACATATCTCAGATTTGTTTTTTTCTGAAGCACAGATCGAACCAATGTTCCCAATATTCTACCATTCATCTGTAATAGTTAAAATCACCACACTGCTTTAAATTCTGTTTCTGTCCAGAACTTTAGTGGAATCTTTACCATAATGAAAACTGAGCAAATTTTGCTATTGAAATCATGAGGGAAAAGAGATGAGGCATTAAATGCAAGCAAATGTACTGAAGGAAGCAAAAATAATAGGTCAGGTTTAGAGCCCAAAAGGCTAACTGGGAGAGTGAGCTGCATAAGCAACCCACACATTACATTTTTTTTTCCCATAGTACTGGAAAAAAGTCCTGGCTTCTTACATAAAAAGCATTCACAGAGTTACAACAAATCATATTTTGGAAAGGTCTATAAAGCGAGGAGGAAAAAGACTACTTTAACTTAGAAGTTTAACGTATTACAGCAATGATGGAACTTTTTAATTTGTTATTATGGTAAAATGGTATCTTTCTAATATGCCAAGTGTTGAACGGATGACTAAATAATTATACTGTTCCCCAACAGCCTAGTATAGACTTTGAGGGTGACCACAGTACTGACAATCAATTAATCATTTACTAAGACAAATTAAAAACATGAACAGTTCAGCTTTTCCTCCTGCTTGGCACCATAAATGGTTAAAATAAAAATTACTGGAAGAAAAGCTAGGGAATTGCTAGAAGTGGAACAAATTCAGAAGCTTACGAAAGCACAGCTTAACTGTAATGGAATGCAGCCAATTAAATAAACATCATATAAACACAAAAACCGATGCAGGTTACAAACCTTGTTAGCAATGAATATCCTTACCCTCTTGTTAAGATGACCTTGGCTTGTATGACACAAACTGGGTACCAAATGGACAACAGCCTGAGGAAATTCTTTTTTTTCTGCAAAAGTACCAATACTCAAGTTAATTTTCACACTTACATTCTCTTCTTCTCCTGCTTATGAGTTTATACTAACAGTTTTCCCTCATTGTTCATAATCACCTTCTTCTTAGAGCATCCTTATTCTTACTGGTTTGTTATATTGGTCTCTATCTGTGCCATGATCCATGTTTCTTTGATTTCTGTGGATTTGTTGTTCTTACAAAAATCAGCTTTAGTTCTGCAACTTCCACGCTTCAATATGTTAGAAAACTTAAATATCTCTATGTATTTCCTATGGATTATCAGTCACACTCCATAATATCAATTCTGAGGCTATAAAAAAAATAGTGATGTGTGACACTCAAACACGCCACTTATAAAGTATTTTAAAAAGATCCTTAGATTATTTTTGTAACCTTGAACTGCACTTATAGCTAAGGAGAATTGCCAGTCAAAGACTTCAATGCTTGTTTTTATTCCTATCGGGGCCAACAATGTAATTATTTGAGTGAAAGCAAACTGGGCCAAATCTAGCATCTCTCCAAATCTGGCTAAGATTAAACAAACAAAAAACCCAGTAGAACAAAACTATAAAACTCGGTATCACTTCAGGTTGTATTCAAAATATAATCAAAGATCCAACAACGTTACCTCATGGTCAGGCTGTTGCTGTGAGATGTTTTAACTGGTGGAAATCATCTTCTGCACATCCAAATACACCAAATCTTACCTGAGCATAGCCCAAGTATCTTTTATGAGCCAGTAACAACTGGGAGAGGCTGAAGGTGAGAAAATGGAAGTTTAAGCAATAGCATAGATACAGCATGAAATATACCCTTTCATTTAAGGTAACAAAATCATTTTAAAAAAGATACTGAAAAAAGATGTGCCTTAAAAAGGCACCAGAAGCTCTGGCAATGTCAAGTAATGCGCAAATTTAATTTGTTCATTTGTTGAGGTGCACAGTAAAAGAAAGGATCATCACCATGCCAACCCCAGGGCAACTCTCGCATTCTTCTCAGGGTGCTCTGGAAACGTGTTTCCATGAAACTGTGACTCACTTTGTCATCAGACTTTTTATGCCTTTGCTGTATAAAAACACCGATTTTAGTGATTGTTCATATGACAGTCTGAGCTTTTTGAAATCAATCTTTTCTCATGAAATCCAATAACAGCTTTCCCCAGTGGACATTTCTAATTTTACCAAATCCCACATCAGTGGAATCTTATTTCTGTTCACATACAAAGCCTAACAAAGACAAATTCCTTATTTTGTGTTCTGATTTGTGTATTGAGACAATGTGTCTCCTTTGACAAAAGAAGTGAAAACAGAAGTAGGGTATGTCAGCAAGCCCTTTTTTTTTCTCACCCCCTTTTTTTTTTTCATTAAGTTGACCCCTAGAGTGCCCAAGCACTATAACAGATTCTAGGGGTTGAGTCAATAAAACCTGAACAATACAGTTAATTTCTATTAAGTACTGAGAAAAAAGTATATATTTCAAAAACACCAGTACAAAGCATCAGCAAACTCCTATGTTTTTTGTTGTTGTTGTTTGCACAGCCACAGAGAGTATTCAAGTGCTGAGATGAGCTTCTGCACTTGCTCAGGGAAGAGCTCTCCTGCACACGTTCGTATTTCTGGGGAACAAAACACATATTCACATATGGCTGGACCCATCAACTCTGAGTAACCTGCACTCAGCAGCTGGAGGACCATAGCTCTGAACTATAAAAATGGAGAAACCACTGGCAATTAATGTCTGTCTTTAGGCAATAGCCAAGGGAAATATAACCTTGTATCACGGTACTTCCCAGGTACTGTAACAGCAAAAGGAATTACCTACTGCTGGCTCACAGTGTGATGGGTTCCCACCTCTTTCTCCTTCCCCCTTCTGCACCCCCCGATCACACAGGAGCTTGCTTTTTCCCCAGGAGACCCCTGGATTAAAAACAATGCAGTTAATCTTTGTTCAGTTTATGGTAAAAAGGAGACATCGATAGGGTGCGATACCTCCAACAACTATAAAAAGCAATAATTAAATGTTTTGATTTGCATTTCAAATTGCACGTGTCGGATCAGACTGTGGTGTTGGTTACCATTTGGTTTCTGTAAGAACGCAGTTGGAAGGGAGTTAATATTGACTGATTTTTTTCAGTAACTTCTCATTTCACAGTTTCTGAGCATGAAATCAAACTATTACACAAAAGAAAAGATCTGATGATAAAACCCACTTAAAACAGCCTTCTGTCTTATACAAGCAACTGTTGAAATTAATTAAGTAAACCACCCAACTTTTGACAGAATTAGTTGTCAGAATAATTCTGGTTCTAGCAAGCACAATAATAATAAGTAGATTTCAGAGACTTGCTTGGATGCAGCAGACAGTCCCTGGTACCTACAGGAGGCAACAAGCACCAGACTTGAAGCTCTCATGATGGGATTTAACATGAAAGGAAAGCTCTCAGGTACTTCTGGTTGCTATGAAACCATTGACATTTTCTGTTGCAAAGTAATTTGTCCTTAGTGTAGTACTAAATTAGAAAGTAAGTAAATGGTATGCCTGCAATATTGAGGACCCTAATTACTTTTGAATGGAAGATAATGCTACCTGAGCAGACCACTTTATGGTAGCCATGACTGGGAAAGCTCAATGTTGCATCTTTTCTAGTCTAACAGCAACACTGACTCTAAGACGGGCGCTCTGGGGCAGGAGTTCCATGGGCAGTAAAACCACCTACCTTGCACCCATGCCATTTTGCACCAAATAATATTTTCATGACAGATTCTCAAGCACCACCATGTAAATTATGCAGTAGTGAAACAGAGTTCAACAGATTTCCAAGCACCCAAGGAGGTGGGATTGCAAGGTTTCTCAGCAATACTTTGGATCCACTAGTGCTTGCTATTTCACCAGTAGGAAACGAACAGGTAAAACAGGGCAGGAAGCTGAGCAGAGTCTTCAGTTCAGACAGGAGTCCTTCTGGGGCTGAGCTGAGGAACCTTCCTTCCAAGTTCAGCCTATAGCCAATAGCATCGTGAGAGTCCAGCATAATTACAATCACTCCCTTAGCAATGCATTATTTTATTTGCATATTTCTGTATAATAAGCTAATAACTTCCATTACAGCTCACAGTTCAGGCAACAGCCCTGAGTGTGAGAATGATCCTTTCCCCAAATGAGTTGTTGGTTTCTTGGGTCTAAGAGCAAAATCAAGTCATTGTGGTAATTGGGATAAGCAATTAGATACTAGGATTTCCAGTGAGCAACAGGGCAGCAAGATGTGTTTGGATGTTAAGATCTGCACAGTTGAAGAATATTATTGGGTCATAAATATAACACGACAGTGTGATTTTGAAAGCTTTCTTGTCTTTATGTGAATAATAATATAGTGTGTTCTTTTGTATTTCTTTCCTTTATGCATTGAATTTGGTGTGTATATTTCTACATGAATAATGCAATATAGCAAAATTGATGGCACAGTTCTTTTGTTAGAGCAGTTATGAAATGAGAAAACAAAATCTACAAGGAAAAGTTATGAAAAAAACAACATTTCTCTAACAATAAAAAGATGAAGTTGCCTGGCCGTTTACATTTGTCTCCTGTGTCATGAATATTAGATCAGATTCTTTTTATTAATCCATTGATAGTTCCGTAAGGCAACTCATTTTTGATAAATTCTGTCAGGACTGCTGTAAATACAAAAAAGATTTATGAATTAATTTTCATACGTAAATGACAAAATCCTTTGACACATCTGAAATATCTGCCTCGCAGTTAGAATAGAGATATATGTGCATGCATGCATACCTATTCATTTAATGTTCAGATCAGCCCATTCTTTTAGAACACAGCTTACTGTCAACTGCCTTTTTCGGTAGGAAAGAACAGTAAACTACAAATTGGCATTAAGCGCATATGATAAATGAAAGAAATGGACAGTCTGTGCTCTGGGAAGTGTGCTGGGTTAATGGTGGAGTGTGTTTTATTTCAGAAGCATTTTCTTTTCAAGTATCAATGGGTTGCACATATGCCAGTGTGTTGTAAAAACGCAGCTATCTACAACTTGTAGTATTATTACTTGAATTGTCTTTATAGCTACAAGTCCCAGTCATGAGCCTATTAGGATAAACGTAGCACAAAAAAAGCATAAGCCCTAAGTATGTCTGCATTTGAAGTGTACGTGGATAATTCACCACGGCCCCAAATTTCTGCATAAAACCAAAAGCACCACTAGGCTCCACGTCTTCTGGCAGCAGTAAATTGCAGAGCTGCTTCACCCCCTCATTTCTTTTCCTTTGCCAGCGAGACGGGGACCGCGACGGACCTGCCAGGGCTGTCCCTGCCATGAAGCCAGCACATGCTAAAAAGGCAACGAGCTGCAATTGAATTTCTCTACATTTTCCTCCTACCCCAGAAGTGACCCGCGTACCAGTGAGTCCCTGCTAACACTCCACAATTAGCTCCCTCTTGATCTATATTTTTTAGGCATTTTACAAAGGAAACTAAACTCAGAATCATTCTGTACATTTTTCAGATGGGAAAACCAAGGCACAAAAACATGTAGTGACTAGCTCCAGAAGGATAAATGTCTATTCTTTTTAATGGACCATTAGCTAATATCATACAAGTTTGCATAGCCCGTTGACATGAGCCTTTCTAGGTTCTACCAATGAAAGACAGAATTAACTAGTTTGTTGCTAGACAGAAAACAAAGCAGGTCTGATACCCATGAGGTTTAGTTCCGAATTTTCTTCTTCCAATCAATTTATCTGTATGGCCCTTTGTTTATGGTGTGCTATGTGATGCAGTGTATAAGCTCCATGGAACTATTTTCTTTTGAAAATCAGAAACACTCTTCTACATGAAGAGGATGCAATAGATACACTTGATGATTTTCTTTTTTTTTTAAATAAGCAAGCCAACATAAAAACTAATAGCTGAGGTAAAGTTTTTCCCATTCAAATACAGAGTTTAGTCATACTAATTAAATTCAACTATACTTATTTTTTATACAATATATGATATTTTATAGTAACATGACTGTACCCTGAATCCAGACTAGAAATCTATCAATAAAAGCATTTGTCATATGTTTACAAAATACACACCCCAAGCTTCTTTGGATTACACTAATGCCTTTTAAGATTATACAGAAATGTGGTATGTGTGTGCAGAGACATATTGAAAATCCTCATCTGGGGGTATTAAAAATAAATAAGGGAAAAGATAAAAAGATAAGTATAGAGAAGGATTTTGCATGTCCAAATTCCCCCAGCCTCTCAGGGAGCTGATCTGTCCTCCACTATCCTGTACAGTGAACCACCCATTATCTCTTACTACTAATGACACAAACACCTATATTGATACGACCTTTCATTACAGTCTCAGAGAAACTTTGCCAACTGTGATTTCACATTCTTTTAATCTGAAATACATTAGCTTGCTTTCTTTTAGTTGTAAAACATGCTTAACTGACATTATTTACCTCATTATTTATTTACTCACATTACTATTTTTCATGTTAGTTGGACTTACATTAATAATTTTACTATAAAATTTTCAACCTCAGTGTACCAAATCTTTCCTGTCAAAACCGACTCTTGCAGTTTCTTTTGAAAAATAGGTAAGAAAATATGAGTTCAAATCAAAACACTCCATAATGCAAAAGACATAAAAACCTAGTAGAGTATATGTTTACTTAAATGCTGAGCCAAGATGGTGAGGCTTTTAAAATCATAATCTTTTAACAGACATTAAAAGAAAATAATAAAAAACACCAATGCTGATAAAAAAATAAAATACACATGTCTTTTCCAGTGACTTTGTGTTATAGAAAAAATACTCCAGGTTTACAAGGAAAAGAAATTATGAGGAAACAAATAAAAGCTACAACCGACTAAAAATAATTTGAATAAAGCTTAGCTTCTTATTTTCATAATGTTGAAATATTTCTGGTAGCAGCTGACGAAGAAATGAGCCCCATATTTTGTTGATATCAGTGAAATTATTTGGGCTTAGTCAACTTCAGAAGGTGGCCCACTATCAACTTCAGCAGGACCCTGACAATAGACTTTACAGGTGATTAAACTCAACGTGTGCAATATCTTTAGGAGATTATATTACCTGTGAGCAACGTTTAAGAGATGGAAGAGGAAAAAGTAAAGGCTCTAATAAGGCTGAGCAGAGAGGGCACTCACTATAACTCACTGAAGAAAGTAGTTTCATTCGGTGTTTCACTACAATGTTAAGAAATACACAGAAAAGCAAATTGCTGCATTAAGAAATGTATTGGTCCTCTGTTCCAAATGTTTTTTCTTCTGATGATAAAGGAACTCTAAAAGGAATACAGAGATAGAAGGGGCTGAGAGAGCTAGAACACTTCTATTAACCTATTAACTCACAGCCCCTGGAGGGCTTGTTCATCATGGTGCCTATCAAAGTGTCAGTCTTCTCTATTACCTTTTCCTTCAGAAGATGTCTGTCTATCATTGTCATGCTCTTCTAGCAGGATTATCCATCATTTTGGGTGAAGCCAAATGATTCATTTTCATGGTTGCCCCTGTTAGAGAGTCAGGAAGGAAAAAAAGTGTTTTATTCAACAAAAGAAAAATGATGGAATTGCCCTCTTAATCATTTTCTTTTATTACTTAATCCAAAAGGTTGGGAGGAGGCTCTGCAGTTTATTACACCAGCTGTCACCGACACCATTATATTTCAGGGTGTAGCAATATGTCCTGCTTTTCAGCAGCTTATAAAACTGGCCATAAACATTAACTCCAGGCAAGAGTTTGTCACACTGTACTCATGGCTCTTGATTCAGAACACTGGTTGACTCACATGGTTACTACTGGGGTAGCCCTTCCAGGTTGCGAGTTCTCACTCGGGGTAGGCTGAGATAAGTAGAAAGCAGTAGCAACTGCACAGGACACACTCTACTAAGCAATAAAATTTGCAAAATGAAACATTGAAAAGAAAAATAATCATATGCTCATCAGATACAGCATACAATAACGTGAATAGAACAATAGTGGGTTAATCTTCTAGAAGTTTGGACATGATAGTAATGGTTTTGATTGCTCGCCATCCTATCCCACTTTTCATTACCCCCGTATCTACTAAAGTTATCAGAACTATTGTCATACTGAAATATGTAGATGTTGTACAAAATGTATCAAATAAGGCAAAAAGCTCAAACTGCACCCTAATTCCAGGTAAAAGTCAGCCTCCATCTCTTGAAAATTTGCAAAGTCATGTGTCTTTGGGTAAGGCAAAAGTTATGAACTTTGCCTTTTTTTTGAATTAATCTTTTTTGATTACTCTACATAGAATAAATCCTCATCAGTTCTTCTTTTTTTGTGTGTGTATTAGAGCATGTTGATGCTCTAATCACAAGAATTTGAGCTCCTATTGCCACTATTCCTTCACTGACAAGCACAGTTTAAGCAAGTTTACTTAAGTAAAGTTCTCTTCCTTATCTCTACCTTGGATTTCTATTTTCTTAAAAGTTATAGCAACTCAATAACTTCAAGATCACCTCTCCCATGTTAGATCTGTTAAAATCTGTCTGTGTGTTCAGAATTTATTAACCATAGGAAGGCAAGGAGGTTAAACCAGACTAGCCATGGGTGAAATACATAAAATGGGGTGAGAATAGCAGTTTCTGTAGTCACAGTAAAAAGATAAAGTATTATAGCAAGGAAGAAAACATCAGAAAAGCATGACACAATAAGGATAAACTCATCCCAAACTCAGCCTTGTAAATGCCTTGTAGTAGCATAATCTAGTACTGGGGAAAATGCCACCTTCTATCACGGTCTGATCAAAAGACTAATGAAGTCAATAGGAATCACTCATTTGACTTCACTAGGATTTGGATTAGGCTGTTGGGGAGAGAAAGAGATACTGGATAATTCTACATGGTGTTTGATGTAAACTCCCATCGCACTTCCAGCCAGCTGGGCGCCAGACAGCTCCAGAGCAGAGCCACAGTTCGCATGGCACACAGCCCAAACTAATAAGACCTGTCAAAAGGCAAGAGTATATTATTTTGAGCTCAGAAGTGTTCTGCTGCAGCCACGAGGCTCCTGGCCAGCTTGGCACTTCAGCCGGATAAACGTCACATCTGCCTGGCAAAGTGCTCCAACATCTGCTGGAAAAATCACACATAAATACACCCATTGCTGAGCAGTTAAAATCACAGCATATTCCTTACAATCAAAAATGTGACTGCGCTGCAAAAGCCCCTAAATATTTGCAGAGAAATAGAGCTCAAAAAATAATTACTTGGCTAATTCTTGATAGTCTGGAGATGATGTCTTATTACTCCACAACGTCAATTGCTCAAGAACCACTAAAGAAGACACTTCAGAAACATTGAGTGTCTTCTCACAATCACACTCCCAAGAGCCGCATTTGTCAGCGATGTCCATAAGTGGTTTCAGGATAATTGTGCTAACCTAATAAGACTGGATGTCAAACTCCATAGAACCCTTAAAAAAAAATCAACGGGCACTTTTAAAATGCAAAATTAGGATCTTTGGATTGCTACTTATACTTTTCACCTTCACAGCTTCCCTTCCCTGACCAAGAATGTGTATATTCAATATTATGGATGTTAATTTTATAGCATTATTAAAATATTCATAAAAAATCTTATTTTGAAGGTGCTGATTATACAGGCTGTTATCTCAGTGGTCTGTTCCCTTCACATTTCTCTCAGTGGATGATAAAGTAGTTCTTTTTCTACAAATATCCACTGTTACCTGCAGGGATCTATCCACTGCTTTTAAACCTGATGAACACCGTAAATTTGCAATTTAGTACCAGGTATTTTCCAGGAGGAAGACCATTGATTTCTGTCTTGCTTCTGGAATATGTTTTTATTTTCTATTGCTCTATCAACTGCAAATTTTTGTCTTGGTAACTGGATATTAGACCATCAATATGCTAATCCAGACTGGGTCTTAGTTTATTTTTCTCTCCAGTGCATAATATGATCTTCCAATATGAATTCAGCTAAACGATTCTGAGCTAATGCACACATTCTAAAGAATCCCTAAATAGTCATGAGTTAGAGTTTGTTCTCCACAATCCTCCCTTTCCTGCAGTTCTGGGTCCAGTCTCTGCACTCTCGGGGACAGTTCAGATCTATCCACTATAACCACACAGGCATGACATGTTCAACAAAATCCATTTTGCTTCTGACCTTCAGCCTCACGTAAAGAAAGAGATTCACCATCTCTTCTAGGAATAGAATTTGCAATTTTTCTTGCCAGTGAAGTAATAGATACTGGACTGCTACTTGGATAAATGTTAGGAAGTTATTCCCAAATATTTTTATATGTGCAGTTCAGTTCCCTTTAAAACGTGTGTTGGGGGGAGGAATCTTAAGAAAGCTGCCTTGAGTCAGGGTCTTATATTAAGCCTCATATTTGGAGGACACCAAGTCTACCCTGCAGCACTAGGATTCTATAGCATCTTGAGAAAATCAACTGCTCCTCAAAAAGGAAGTCCCATCTGCAGTCACAGCAAAACAGAAACGTGTTACTCGTGGATTTACCAGCCACATGTCCCACACATATGAAGATCACAGATGGTAGAGTTCCAACCAAATGTAGGTGTTTCACTGCTACAGAGGCAAACAAAATTCACATTAAAATAGACAAAAAGATCTGACAAGAAAAGTATTAAACTCCATCAAAACCAGCAATGGTGGTACAAAAAGATCTGATTTTCTGAATTAATGCAGTAGTTTCTATAACTCAGGAAAAAAATTAGCAATTCACAAGTAGCTTCAAAAGGCACTCTATAAAGAAAACTAGTGATTTTTAACTACAGTTCATGAAGACAAGGGACCATATTCATTCACTCATCTTTTGAAAGCACTGGTTAGAACAAGAGCAGGGATGGATTTGGCCAGAAGGGTCTAGTTAATTTAAATAATAGTTAAAGGAAATCAAGACTTACTTCCCCTAAGTAGGAGAGAAATCTTTCCCTCTGTGACACCCCTTATACTAAATGCAGATTCAGTCAAGTTCATGTACGATAGGCAGCTTAAATACCAAACTTTTCCTTTAATTTTTAAACAGACTCACTGCTTCACTGATGGAAATTTAATCACAATAAGAGACTGAAAATCAGTGGAACATAATTTTTTTTCTGTCCTTTCCTAAACAGATCTAACAAAGCAAGCAGAGCCTATATTTTACAAAAATGCCTAAAACTGGGTTTGCCCTATAGGGCCGATCAGAAAAATGAGATGTGAACCCCTCTCTCACCACCATTTCATCCCACCCCTCAAAAGAGCTAGTTAAAAAAATAGCAATCAGATGAAACACTGCTCCGAGCCATAAACCTCATTCTCTTCCACCCTGCCTTCGGTGACACAGGACCATGGAGATGCCCCTTTTTCAGATCTGACAAAACATAACGGCCTCTGTAGAAACGGATGTTCTCATGGATGGGTCTTAGAGAGGAGAAGTGACTGTTTTCTCCTGCGTTGAATTTATCAGCCCAAGAAACAGCAATCAGGATGTAGTACCAGAAGTAAATGTCTAGTGCTTATGTAAATGAGAGGAACAATTATTCAACAGGCTGTAAAAGAGTTTATAAAAGCACAATCAGAACAATTCAATGCCTGATCTGGCACACAGGATGTGGTATCAGGACATACTTATTGCTGCACAACTGAGCAGCCACACTCCCATCTTTGACAAATTAGTGTTCCCTGAGCAAGGACAACACTTAACCTCATCGTGCTGACAATGGGGATTGGAAAATTATGCCCCAGGGAGTTTTATAGTGAAAAATCACTATAAAAATCAAGAGAAGCGGGGACACCCCTGCAAGAACTGTGTTCCTTCAGCTTCTCCAAAGCAAATTAGACCTCTTGCTCTCTGCCTTCAAGGGAGTTTTGCTCTTCTGCTTCAAAGATCCTCTGTGTTACTCTCAAAAGTGTAGTTCTTTGAAGAAGGCTCTAAAACATTGCCCTTTAAAAAGGGAAAATATAAAGCTCTATATTAAATTATTTTCAACCAACCCATCTTAGCATGGGTTTTTCCTCCTCACCATTGCATTCTGTGTTATCCTTAATAGTATCTGTGTTTATTTCTTTTACCCTGCTTTAAACCTCTATTTCTAGAACATATAGTAATCCTAGTTATAATTTACTGATATTTGTTTTTACTACAACATATAACACTCTAAAAAATCATTTTATACAACACTTGGGTGTATCTGCATTATGTTTTCCCTCTCATTTTGTATTCTGCTTCGGTACTGTGCAATGTGCAGTGACTGTCAATGGGAGGATTTCCAGTGACTTAACTGAGAGCTGGATAATGCCATTCGCTGCTGGGTATGAGCTTTCCTTTGGTATTTTACCCAACTCCACAGTATTTAATATTAAAAAAAAAAAAAGAAAAGAAAAAAACTCAAAAAACCACACCAAACAAAAATCCCCAACAAACTCACTCTACTCTTCAAGTAAGATGTTATTTTTCTTTTTTGAAAGAATACATTTACTTTCTCTGCTGTTAAGGTTGTACTGATGGCAAGGGAAGATTAAAAAAAATAGCTTCCTTCCCTCCCACCACCTTCCCACTCATTTAATAATCAGGTAGCAACAACTGTAAATTTCTGCCATTTTTCAAGTAAGAAGGAAGAACACCTCAGAACAGGAAATTCTGGGAACCGTTTACTTAGTTCCAGTTGTGATGGGTCTTTTTAATTTTGGAGACCTCCAGTTTTTAAAAGACCAGGCCTGGTCTTTTTGATCATTATATAGTGTGTGTCTGCAGAAAATCTGTGTATCTCTATGTATGCACTGATGGTTGTCTGCATGCACTGACATATTTATACGCACATCGACTTACACGTTTTTATCCTGGTCTCACACAAGTTTAAACCATTTAAATTGTGCTATTACTTCGTTTCACTTGTTAAAAAAAGCAGTGAAAAAGTATTTACCAAAATAGTTTACAATAAAAGGTGGAGAAGCAATAAGTAGAGTAATCATCTAGGTTGGGACCGTCTTTTTAACAAATAAAAAAGTTGACTTTTTTCAGCCTTCTCCACTACTATAAGTATGACTTACAGCTAAGAACATTTTCCAGCTGTCAGGCTTCAAACTGTAGTATTTGCTACTGTGGAGAATTTTCTGTCAGCCTCCCAGTGAGTTTTTCAAGGGGTTACTAAAGGCAGGCGGAATGGAAGGCAAGATAGATACTTACTTTTTAATATTTTTCATAATTCTACAATAAAAATTGACCCTCAGGTAGACAATTGTCTCCATCTCAGCTGCAGTAGAAAAATATGTGGTTGTGTGCCCTGACACCGTAAGGTCACTGTAAAAAAGCAATTCCTGGACTTGATATGCAAAGACTCACAAGAATCCTGATATATACACTTTTTGGGTGGTGACAAGCCAGCTGTGACTGCAGTGACAAAAGCAAATACTAAAGTGGAGAGTAAGGGTAGGTCTGCTCTCTGTGATCAGCAGGACTGAGCCACTATCAGAGACAAAAACCAGAAGAAAGAACCAGCTGCAATCTAACTGCATCACGGATTGGAGAAGGAGCATCACAGATGGAGAAGGAGCTTGTATTTGCAGGACAGAATTGTATATGACCAGTGGTGTGTGAAAAAATAAACAACCACCAGGATCTGACAGCTCACAAGGTTGTGGCAGGAGGGAGAGGGTGGGTAACAGATGGCCTTTGCACTGGTGAACCGGAGGTGGGAGCAGCGTTGAGGTATGTTAGAGCTGAAATATAGGTGTGTTAGAGCTGAAATAGAGGTGTGTTAGAGCTGAAATATAGCTACTGTGCACAGACAGACAAGAGGAAAAAAGTATGTATAATGTTCTTTTGCCTTATCTCCTTCTTCCAATCAACCCCTATATTTCACACATACTGCTCATGGCAGCACATCCTTCTACTGTAACTCAACAGGTAAGCAGAAAAAACTTAGCACACTTAGCTTTTTGCTTCTTGAAACAGGGACCTCTGTAGCCATAGAAGAGATCACTCTCTGCCTTGCAATCATGCAGGGTCAGGTGAGGATAACTCACTCATGTCCATTAGGATGCTCCTGCTTCAAGGACTGCAAGAGAAAACAAACAAACCAGGTTGAAAGCAAGATACTAGAGCAGGTCCGTGCATCCACTGTGATTTAGCCTACAAACTAAATACGACACACTGCAAAGGGGAAAAATAAAGATTTAAAAATCAAAACCTTAGCCCTTGAGCAAACCTTACAGATAATAAGCTGGCAACTTTATTTTGGATTAAAAAAAAAAAAAAAAAAAAAACCAACAAAAACATTCCTTCATTAACCTTTATTCTTCTCTTTATTAGCAGTCTTGGCACCGTGACTCTGAGCTGAGCCCAGCAGGCTGCCCGGGCAATGACATTTCAGAGACTGGGAAAGCAGCACAGCCCATGTCAGTTTAACACTATCTTGAGTTTTTGTCACTCACAGCAGGAAGAAAGTGGCCAGTTCCTTTTGTGTTTTTGACAGGAAGGTGAATAACAAAAGATAGTGGGGGTGGGAGGGTGGCAGGGAGACAAGGAACTTGATTAGAAAGAGAAAACAATTGAAAAATATTCCACTGACATTTTGGTAATCTGGGAAAGCAGACATCACATTTTAGGCAAAACATTAGATTACACCTATTTTCTCTCTAATCAGAGATCTAATCTCTCTAATCGGTCTCAGCCTGAAGACTGTAGAAAAATAAGAAGGATGCTCCATCTTCCTCTTTTTATGAAGAAAATTGGACAAGACCATGATAGATTATTTTACAGACAGACAGGATGGGAAAGGGAAAGACACAAGAATTCTTTCAGTTCATCCCTTTGTCCCAAGATAAGATTCATCACTGAGTGCAAACTTTTTACTGCCCGTATGGTGGTTGGTTCACACTGGTGAACCTACCAGGAAGAACACTCAACTGCCTTTATAGTGTGTATGTCAAACTACAGACATCTCTGTATTCAACAGGAGACAAATGCTCTATCACAAGACTGATTACATTAAACATGTAATCTCTGGTTTGGTGTTTTGACTGTTCTGACAGAAATAACTCTACAGAAATAATTACATTTATTTTCTAGAAACAAGAAGTTGATCCCAAGCAAGAACCACATACTACAAAAAAGACAATCCTCGGTGCTTGCAGATTACAGTCAAGACTAGGGAGAAAAGACTGACTGGAAAACGGGACTCTCTTCTTCACCAAAGGGCTCATCTCAGGTTTGTAAACCACATAAACAAACAAGAAATCTGTGGCAAAGTCAAAAATTCAATTCAGATCTCAAGTTCCAGGACAGTGACTTCTTTAATGCTAGTGTATAAATGAATAATAAAAAGCCCCATGTAGGGATGTTTCATATAGACTAAATCATAGCTGTTATGGCTGGCAATACATCTATCAAGACAAGCTGTGGTGCCTGTTATCTGCAACATAAAAATTGCTAGCTATATTTTAAAATATTAAGAATATTAAATTAATTTGGAATTCCATTATGTCCTATAAACTCACTGCGATAAGAGAAAAAAAAAAGGGGGGGGGGGAAGAAAAAAATTAAAAGATTCATTCAGTCAAATCCCGTGATAAGAGAAAAAGACTTTTTCTCCCTAAGGGATCTATTTAAAGTTCATCAGGTCTCACTTATGGAAGGCAAAGGATATGTGATGATGAATCAGTAAGATCAAAATGAAAAAAGTGGTGAAAACATAATATCAATGGTGTATAAGAATTTAAATAAAAATATTTTATTATCAACAGATGTAAACTTGCAAGCTTGAATTTTAAAAAGTCATTCACATAATACATCATTCAAAGACTGCTTAGTAGCCATGTCATTTTCCAAACACATTTGCACTATGAATGGAAAATTATTGCTTTTAACAGAATTAATTGTGTTGCACTGCACGTTTTCATTTTAATTGATAGTCCAGTAGTTTGGCTGGTTTTCTCCTTTCTTCCATAACAGAATTGCTTAAGCAGACACAAGTGAAGCTCAGTACTTTTGATTAGCAAAAACCATTGCCTCCAGTGTTTACTAATTGCTTTCTTGTAATGCTGAGAAGGAAGCACAACTCTTTGTATGTAAGTATTCTAGCTTAATTAATGCTCTGAGTGAATTTTCAGAAAATACTATGAAAATAAGGTATTTTCTGTCTATAGAATTTACACATATTTGATATATTATAAATGGTTTAGACCTAAGAAGAGTCTCCCTAGCACTGTTGACCTAGAACAGAGGACCCATTAAAAGATTTGCTGCATGATGTCACACTCCAAAAAGTGTCTACAAGGAATGGGACAAAACATAGGCCAAAACTTTTAAATGGGAGTCTTAGTAAACTGTTAAATTTATACACCTGTTACATAGGTACTATTTTCCAAAGATTTTCAGCAACTGCTGAGTGATAGCTGTGACAGGCCCATTAGTAAGATAAACAGGTCCGTCCTTAACTGCTCTGACATTGAGTACAATTAACCACCTTGAGAAAAGGAAAGAACTGTTACTTCCATAACACTGTTTATTAAACCTGGGTTGATACAGCCTCAGAAATCCCTGACTGCTACATTCACTCAATGACAGGGACTCGGTCTGCATTTAATACGCTGGAAATGGAGAAGGGTAACATTGAATTACTCTCATTTCTTGTTTATTTCCCCTGTCGTTTCAATAGGAGTGTTCTGCTGCATTAAAAATCATAGCCTCGAAGGGTGGACATGAACTGGCTGCCCTGGGAGCAAGCACCTCCAGGATGAAGAGTCTGAACATTCACCACAGCTACCACTGGCTCCGTGTGAGATCCAACACTGCATCAGTCTCTGCAGTACCTTATTTTTTGGGGGATGACAAAATTCCGTACGTGAACCACAAAAGTGTTGAAAGGAGCAGGAGCCAATTCTGAACAACCCCATGTGCACCTACCTGATCTAGATGCAACATGTCAGACAGTCTGGATTGATGCTGAGCATTGGGTACGGAATAACCTATTGAGTCCACTCAATCTCAACCAGGATTTAATAAATCAGAAGGCAGAGCTGGCCATAAGATTTTTCCACTGCTTTTTCCCTGCATAAGAAAAGAAAGAAAAAATTAATACGACGCTTCATTGGTTAAAAGGCTTAGATGCCAGCATTAGAGAGAATGGCTCTTTCAGTGATTTTAATCTGCTTGAAGAGAAAAGCATGTGTTCATCTCAGACCCTTTAAGCTCTTTATTTTCTCTTATCCTTCAAAGGATATTTCTTTTTAAGGTTTATTTGCAGTTCACCAATAATTTTTCCTTGCGTCGGAATAGATGACTGTACTTCTGCAGAATGAGAAACATTCTTCTAAGGATAACAGATTTCATTCCCATCTTCTCCTTCAAAATTTAGAGATGGAAATGAAGAATTACTTTTCCTGAGGGATGTAAATGAAGAGCCACATCTCTTGATTGTCCTGAACGTGCCAGCTACAGCTCCATTTTCTAATCTGATACCGAAATTACAGCCTTCTATAAGTGATATCGTGATAACATCTCCTCCTTTCCTCTGGGCTAAGCAAGACACATCATATACCAGCAAACTGCTGGACCAGTGCTTCAGAGATAAACTCAAAGGCTACCAAAAGACATTTTGTCCCATTAGGTTATGCTGATAATGCCAGCTATCAAGGTGTCCATAATTACTGTATCGCTTCTTTATACTACCCTAATTTGTCTTTTTATTGTCTTTTTCCTGCTTGTACCAGATCATATCTCCTCTAGCATGAATGTCACCTGCTCACCCCTGTCTCAGCAGGATGGAAGCTGGTTCCCAGTGAGGACTAGGGGATTCTGAAGTTTCAGGAAGCAGCAGATTTTGAGAGACAGATGCTTTAGAGAAGGCGACAGTTTCAGTATAAATAAAGAACAGGTGATACAGAGAGAAAAGCCTGTAAAAAACAGGAGACACCTGAGAGGAATTTAAATGAAGAACCAGAACCAGCACATAGACCCTGACCCAAACCCTTGTGACATTGAGCACGACGGTTCCTGTCATCACCAGGCTGTGGCCAAAGACTGCAGATGACCCAGCTGGATTCAATAAGGCTGTAAAGGCTCTTAGAAATACTTCTTACAGCAGGAAAGAAACAAAAAATCAACATCATTAACAACTGATTAGGGCTTGCAGGGTTTATACTGAAAGCCCACATACATAGGCACATTTCTTACTTCTTGTCTTTGACACTTAATATTGCCTTTCATACATCAAAAAATCCTCCCCTGTGTACACATAAAAATCATTGAAATCATTACAAGAATCTTTAAATAGACTGAAACCTGTGCTGAGCTGTTGAAGCAGAAATAACAATGGAAGCTCCTACTTTTCCCAGACAAAGCAAACCATCCGCTTGTAGGAAAAGTCACCCTCACTTTATATGAAGAGAGGACAGAGAGAGAAAAAATCAAATGCAAAGCCCAGAACTAGTGCACAGGATGTGGTCAGCCCCATCTGAACACAAAATACCTCTCAGTGCTGCAGTACACAGGGCCTTTTCTCAACTTAAAACTACAGGACAAACAGGCTGAACTGTAAGAGTCCACAGTAACAATATGCTTGAATCACAATGGAGAAAAAAATAAGAGCAAGAAATACATATTCCAGTTGCTAACTAAGAGAAACAAAAGGCAGTCTGAAAAACTAGAACTTCCTTATCTTTCATTGATTTTTTGACCAAATTGCATAATTTGTTACCCAGAGGCATTTTCCCTCAAACTTTTTATCTTTGAGTAGAAAAAAAAAAGTTCTTATTCAAATTCTGAAAGCAGGATGTCAGTTGCCTTAATTTCTCTTAGTTTCTGAACATGTTTTTGTAACTCTTTCGCTGTTAGGTTTGAACAAGCCTCTCCTAACCGTAGGCCAGCTCCATGAACCAGAATTCTGCAAATCTTCCCCAACACTTTTTTTTTCTCAAGGAAAAAGCTAACACCACGGGTTTGCAAGTCACCAGTTTCTGTGAGAAATCTGAACATGTTTGGTCCCTTGTGCTGCTCCACCCAACTGAGAGGGAGAGACCAGTTATGACAGTTTTCAGATGACATCTGGTTGTTCTTCTCTACTGCTGATGGGGCTAGAGGTCTGCTTTGTCAAGGCGCAGGGCCTCAGTTCCTCCAGCCTATGTCTCTGCCTGTGCTTTGCATTTGAGGTATTGAGTCAAATAAGTGATGTTTTGCCTGTTGTAAATCCTCTTGAAAGCATTCAATCTGCAGCAGGAGCAAGGCATTTACCTGTCTTGATCCTGTGTGGGACAGTCTCCAAGCTGACAGACGGTGCTGTCTCATCCATCTGCTCTGTCACCAGCTCCTGGGAGGACGGTGCGTGGATGGAGTACTTCAGCCCATTAAGTAGCCAACAAAAAGCTGCATCAATTTATTTACTGCTTTATGGATATAAAAAACAGAGAGAAACTCAGGCTTTCCGTAAATGCTACTCCATGAAAATACAGGAAGAGCATAGTTAATGGGAACCCTTGGGAGCCCTCTTCACACGCTGCTGTATGACCCACCTGTTTATCCACAAACAATCTGTGTGTTTCTCCAGCGAGCAGAACATCGATCTCTTTACAGGGCATAAAAGAGACTCCTCTGGTGCATCTACAGACTTGGCTACAGTCCACTTCTCTGTTTCTCCAGAGATGCACAAGGCACAAATGATGGATCTAGCACAAGGACTATCAGCTGACAAAGAAACCTCAGTTTCCAAAAAGATTCCTGCATATAAAATCCTGCTTATAAAAACACAATACAAAAAAAATTATGTTTTGTAGAAACTTTCCTTGTATGTGCTAAAGGATACAGAGTATTTCACCACGTGGAAACAATACTGCAGTTCGTGTATATATCTGCATTTATCAAGGTGTGATCTCCCAAAGCCCTTGAGTCTGGAGTTCCTGTTCCACTAAAAAGAACAAAAACAATGACCCTCAGTAAATCTGTGGCTTCTAACTCACATAGAGAGTCTTGAAAATTCAATTGTCAAAACATGTTATAATACAAGTGATTAAGGTTTTTAAAGTGTGATCTTCAAATCAGAAGTCAATACTCGTGCTACAAAACCACAGTTTGTGGCTATGGAAATCTAGCAATGGAGGAAAGGGAAGGGTTTGGGATTCTGAAAGAACTATAGTTATTTATGTAAATTAGCACTGCAATTATTATTTTTAAATATTATTGTACACTTATCCCATATTTACTGCTACTTGCTCCCTTCAGAGATTTCAGTCATTGAGCTTTTTGTGTGAAATACACCTTAACTTCTTTTGCTAACTCTCAAGTAAGTGAATGAATGACAGAGGAATATACTTACATTGGTAGAATACAGTGTTTGTTTTCCCAAAGCAACCATTTGTAGTGCTTGTAGAGACTAAATAAATGAGATGGGAGGATGGAGAGTGCTTACACCTGTTACACCTAAATTCTAAGCGAGCAGGGAAATGAGCATTCTACCACAATACCAGGTCATTTTTCTTGTTTCAGATGGAATGTTTACAAAAATATAGTTATAATTAAAAAATACGTAACAAAATAAGTATAAATAAACACATTCTATGCAAATTATTTTAAGAGGCAATGAAATTCAATAGCTCAGATTATATTCAACACAAGAGATAGAAAACATTTCTGTAAATAAAGTAAACGTAAAGCTTCCTGTATACAAAATTGCTCTTGTCTAAAAATCACCCATTCCATACAGAGACCATACAACAAGACAAGTTACATCTCAAAAGTTACTGCTGACTACGTGGCAAATACTCCTGCACAGAGCCACATTTTAAAACAGAAGTAGTAATAATTCTATAAATATCTTACAGGAACGTACAACCTCGCAGGGTGCCTTCCAGACCCATTTCCCTTGCTGGGACCATATTGTACACAATTTATCTATAGATATTTTCTACACAGAGTGAAAAGACAGCCTCAGCCCATCACTGACCAAGACATTCTCTCCTTGGAGAACAGGAACACGACAACAGCCACTCATAGGAAGAGGAAAATGTAACTGCTAAGGAAAGGAAATAAAGGCAGAGATTATACCTCTGGTAAGGAAATCTCTAGCAGGAGACTGACAGTTATAGAGAATGCAACAGAAGAGAGTAGAACCTAAGCTGTGCAAATTCAGATTTAATAATACAAATATTTAACCAAACCCATAATGGCTAGCAACTGTGATCTCTGAATATGGTGGGTAGCCCTATTTGCAGTGATGAGAAGTTTTCAGATTAACTAACTGGTACTGATGAACAATGTTAGAAGTTCAGGATCTGAGGACAGCCTTTGGTGAGAGGCAAGAACTTCCAGGAGCAAAAAGGGAAGCTTATACCAGGGAGGGGAAAAAACCCAACTCTTCAAAGCCAAACTTGGCTTATCTTCTCCTAAAAGACATCCGACATAGTGGACTGAAAGCAAATATTATGGAGTGAGATCTTGTGACCTCCATTACACAGCAGAACCAACTACCCTGTCCTATCAGCCTTCTCTGGCCTTAACATCTGTGTGTGCATGAATTTACCAATTTAGCAGTAACAATAACTCTCCTTTAAAAATTCTCCATGGAACATTTTAATTAGTTTGGTCTTATGGCTTGTCTAGAATGCTTCTGATAGCACTGAATACACTAAAGCAGTGTTGTGAATGCCTAAAAATATAAATTCTAATTATGGTAGCTGTGCAACTGGAGTAATGAGAAGCAAGTATGACTGATAAGAAGTAAGACAGCAGGCTAACAAGCTGAACCTCTGTAGTTCAAAGGACTAACAGAGGTCTAAACAAAGCCCCTGTGGTATTGCTTGGGGGAAGGTATGTGGACATAGAACATACAGCGTTAAAAAATATATGGGATGAACCGAATACATGGCAATCCTAGTTATTAGAGTAGGCACTTAGCATATGGATAAATTAAATAATTAATAAGAATGTAGAAGACTGAAAATGACTGCTAAGAGAAATACACTTGATGTACTGAATAAGAAATTACCTGCTGTAGGTAAGACACAATGCATCCGTATATGCAACACTCTCCCTTCTGGAGTGACACCAGCTGAACCAACCCTTTGCAGAAATTCTTGCCACCAACCAAGACTGTTGCCCAATGAAAGCCAAATGCATTTTCTGTGTTCCACTGGACTTTCCCAAGATCATCAATTACTGACTAATTTATACCCTGTGAGAAACAATAAAATCATACTTTTAGTAATAAATGTGTGGTTCTTAGGTGAACGAAAACTGCCACAGAAGAAAGAAGTACTACACTATATGCAAGATGGCAACACCACAGCAATGTTTCCACCAACTGCTTCAACTAGCACATCACATCTAATTGGAGGTGGCTTCATGTCTGGGCCTAAGCAAGACTCCACAGAGCTTTCCCCTCCCTTCTAGCTTTGCATTCTCTGGAGTTACCATACGTAAGCAAGGGGAACTCTTTTCTATCTACATACAGCATAGGGAGGGATGAGATTTTCTTTGCTCAGTTTCTTCAAGTTGCATTAACAATAATGCTTTCTTCCTCTTTATACTGGTCTCTTTAAATATTTCTCATAAATTACATAATCAAGAAATGAACATTTTTTTTTTCTTAATTCTCAATTTGTAATGCTGAAGATCTTAACCTTAGCAATTATCGAAGCTGTAGAACAAGTCCTACTTAACAATATTCAGTAACTCACTCTCTTACCCTGCTGCCTCCACACTGGTATTTTTAGCTCGGTGATGATTTTTCAATCTGTCTAAGTTGTCATCCAAGACATGGGGAATACCACGATCAGTGCATTTTGATTTGACAGTACCACAGACTGATTTTTAAAAATAATCAAGGTAAAGACTTTACAGCATTGTTTGAAAATATTAAATTTCCATAGGGGTCAACAGAGGTGCTTCTCATATGCAACTTATTCACTAAAAAGTTGCATGGGTTTTATGAGACTGTTCAGTTACCTGGTTAATAGAAAATCTGTACTTACCATGGCAACCCCTGTATCGGATGGTCGTACAGTAACACTCTTGAAATATACCATAGATTTATTCAGTCTTCATAATCAATCTGGTCATAAATGTCACGGTAACTTGTCATTAAACTTTCCCCTCCAGCAACTCAAGTAGTTCTTTGATCCTTTCCACTTCTCCGTCAAATTCTTCCCTGCGCATAGCTGCAGCCTTTCCTCAAATCTGTCACCTGCTGGGTGGATAAATCCTCACTGATACAGCATATAACGCACTATCTAAAGACAAAAAGCAGCTTCACACACACCTGCTGGTAGCAGCAGCAGTGATCACTTTAGGAGAACATTGATGACCAAGTGGAAGTCAGGATGGAAGAAAAGGAAAAATCCTCAAGTTTATTTGTCTGTGTTCCTCATATGACTCCTTGGATTTCATTTGAGTTTCACTTGCTGACAGGGAGACATGCTGCCTCTGTGAATAAAACAGACCTTTCTCACCACCAGCATTTGGAAGGATTGTCCTCTGCAAAGTGAATTAACGAGATGGGGTAGAATCCAGATTTCATCAACTCCTGTCTGTCCCAAGACTCCCAGTGTATTGTTGGCCCAATCCTTGCTGCCCTGTACCTAATCTGCACCAGTACAGTGTGGGTGCAAAATGCTATCACCTAAAAATAAGTAAGGTATTTACATCTGAATGTATTTACAACAGAATGGGATACAAAGGGACCTTGGAAATAACATGTATTTTTGTAAGCTGGAAAAACCAATACATGCAGCCGGAGGTGACATTTTGCTAAGAGTGAAAGTTAAGTCAGTACAAAGGAGGGTGACAAAAGTATTTAAAATTATTTGAACGAACTAGGAGCTAAATGAATAGCTTGTGCAATTCATATGGGAAAAAAGTAAGGTAATGGGACTGTAGCAAAACACACAAAGATGGAATATATTCTTTGTAACAGCACATGCTGCAAAACACTGAATAAGAAGAGGTTTTGGTGGATAGCACCCTAAAAGCTTCTTCTGAACTGTGTGTAGCACTCTAAAACCTTCCAAACAGTATGTAGCAGCAGTAAAACAGATTCCATCTGCATAACCAGGGGTAACAATTAAAGCCTAGACTACAAGAAGTATATAAGCTATCAGCAAACTCTTATCCAAAACGTTGGATTCATCACATCTGATTCTTTTCTGCATTATTTTAAATTTACAGCAGTGTCATGTTATCGATTGCAGCACAATTATACTGGAGCCAAGCCAGAGCAATTCAGGAGAGAATTTTTTCGCACAGTACCCTTTCTGCAGACAACTCAAAGCTAGCCCAGAGCATCAAATCCTTACCTTTATGTTGAGGAATAGAAATATTATTAAATATGCAAAATTTTAAATTTTCTTTACTCTATTTAGTCTAGTAGTACTGAAACTGCCCCAAGTTCACAGAATCTAAAAGAAAGACACGTTTCAATGACAGAAAAGAACAAAGTTCCCAGCTGCAGAGCCTTGTCTTTGTTTGGATCTTATAATTTAAGGAATCATTTTCTAAAATTGCCTCTTGTACAGTAAAATGACAATGATTAGGCTTGCTATCTTCCAGCCTCCTGCTGTGCAAGACATTCACTCGGTGGGCCCGGGATACAAAAGTAGCTGCTTTACAAATAATAACACGGCTTAACTATCATTTAATAGCTTCACAAACATCATAGTAGTTACAAAACCTTTGGAACGAGGACAACTAATTTCAGCATCTCAGTTGTTGTCATGTTTAATCACTTTCTAATGCTGGTGGCTGTTTTGGTTTGTTTCTTTGTTTTTAATTGCTGGAAATTTTTAATTCCTGGTTCAAACAACTTAATTTCACAGTTTTTAGATTAATCAGTGATCACTTGAGGGGAAAAAATGATTGAAGTGCATCAGGATGTAGCGTGGAGAATCAATGTAATATCGCAGAAAAGCATTTCAATTCTACCTTCCTGAACAATGTGCCTTTAAACTGTAACACTTTAAGGGAAAATTGGGGACATAACTTTCAGGGATTCTTTGTTTAATCTACCGAGCTGATCCTCAGTGCCAGAACTAAGGATATGTCAGCTCCAGGGCTGCTGTGCTTAAGGGGTAAGAAAATGACTCCCTCACTAGAACAAATGGTATCTCCTGGTTTGAAGGTTTTATTTACACACCAGGGAAATTTGCCTGCCCATCTCCTCTGAGTGCCCTGTGCAGTAAAGTCTCCTTTTGGAAATAGTAAAAAAATGGTAAACACATTATTTTGGTGAAGGAGTTCTGAAAAAAAATACATTAGCGGGAATTCAAACATGAGAATGTCAGCTGCTTCACAGAAAAAAAGGAAGTTGTGAAGAGTTCCTATTCTGTTCTGTTTTCCACCCAGAATTTGCTCACTTGCACATACAAGTAGGTATCTTGATGGTCACATTGAGACCACTGATGATGTAAGATGTGTTGCCGGGGGGGTCTGTAGTACCCAGCCCACCCAGACACCCCTCAGCAGCTCATATCTACCTGCAGGGAAAGAGAAAGGAGAGCACAGCATCCTGCCCTCATCAACACACGGCGGCTGCTCAGATTGATGAGAGCTTTAGAAACTTCCCCAAATAAAAACCCTAGGCTTCAATAAGTTAGGCAGTCAAACCAATGGGGTTTCTTTCACCCCTATCTGAATGCAAATCAAGAGTTAGCCCCAATACATATTTGTGATTTCCCATTTCTTACACGCTGAGGAATGCTGTGCTTCCTACCCCATTAAGTGAGGCTGTGTCTAGCAAACATCATCCATCCAACAGCTAGAAAAGGAGATTTGTCAGGACCATTCATTCATCTACTTGGCATTTCTTCAATCACAGCATTTTACCACTGCCTTTTTATTTTACTGTCTCCTTAAGTAAAGAAGAAAATGAGAAAAAATTTCTTGTGGTTTTAGTACAGTCCATTTATTTTTTAAAATAAATTCTTACCTGGGCTTATTTGCAGGTCCAACTCTGAATTCAAAGCCTATCCCGCCATTATTTGCATATCAGGCAATTAATTCCCCATTCTAAACTTCTAGTTAGGTGCAGGACTTAAATTAGCAATAATCCAACTAGCATTAAAAATAATTGTATATGAGTTCTGAGAACACAAAAATACTAAGAACATTGTCAAGATCCAGAAACTCACAGATCCAGTTCTCAGACTAAACCCTTCCAGTACAGGTAGAGCATCCCTACTCCTGGGATAAATAGATATTAAGTGCCAACTTGTCTTCTCACACCTTTCATCTCCATCACCAGCACCAGTCCTTTTTCCAACATTTTAACACTGCTATTAAACAAGATTACCTATATAAATGCAACTTTGTTCAAGCCTTACCAAATACAGCAGCAGGTTCAGCAAGGCAGTAATGCGTATGAGACACTGACTCATTTTAAATTATATTTAGTTAGATAACTTAGCACAGAACCCTCAGCGGGCCCTTCTCCAAATAAATTTCCACATTGAAACATACCTGTGGATGCTCAAACTCATAACTAGAGCATTTCATATAATAGAGGGAAGCACAAAGGTATTTAATGTTTTACTCAGTCTGAAATGAGTTGTATCGGATGCAGCTACAGGGACATCAGCATCTTGGATTCTTATCTCTCTGTCAATGGCTATAAATTGGTTCATTTCTGCCTATTTACTCTGATTAGATATTTATCTGATCCAGGTCAGAACCTGGCCTTGTGGGATTATATGAAAAGTAAAGCAGCCCAGAATTTGCACCTGACTAGTCTCTCTCTCTCATACCACTGTAAATACGCTTGTGTTTAGTCGATATATTTTATATTCCTGTATTTTAATTCATAATTTTAGTTTGTTGCTGTCATTTTTATCAGCTTCTCCCAAAAATGCTGTAGCTGTTTTGACACTATTGTAATGTCATTATCTTGATGCACTCTTTCATCTTACGCTGTAGGTTTTATGAAGCATAAGGCAAATTGTTATGACTTGACACTGAGAAAAGCCTAAAAGCACCAAAACATGTGCAAGGAATTAATTCTATCATGGAAAATAAAAGCTGTTACCCACTACTCCAGAATTATCTTTATAACTGAACTAGAAATATCCAGCATATCCAGCCCAGTATGGGGGGGGGGGGGGGGGTGGAAAGGCAAAGTATCTAGGGTACAAAGCAGAATTCTGCATCTCTGTTTAGCTTCTAATTCATTTCTGAGCTTATATATGCTCAAGGGAATATTTCAGTCTTAAAACATAATTCACTGAAGACACAAGAGATAAAAGAAGCTGAAAGAATATTTTGATGGAATATTTCTCAAAGGGAAAATTTGTTTTTGAAGGTCTCTTTTCAAGCCTTCTTTAAACCTTTTGGTCCTATGCATTGTGCTTTTCCGTAATATTTTCCCCCGTTTGACTTTCACTCCTGTTTGAATAGGAGTAAAAAATAAATTAAAAAATAAAAATAAAAAAATCTGGAGATAGACAGAAGAAGAAAAGAGCCCAAAGGGTGTCTTGAGGATGGCAGAAAGAAAAGACAACTATAGAAGAAAGAGAAAGGTGATAATTCCAAGAGATGTGTGCAGTTACTTACCATCTTCATCATCCAACCCCAAAGTACTTAAGGGTAAAATTCAGACAAACCATGAGTCTGAAGTCGCTTGGATAGAGAATACATTTTTATAGACCCTTAAGGTCTTTCTGGCATTCCATCTTCTGTGCCTCCAAACCACAAGTATCTATACAACTTCCAAATGAAAAATCTAATCCTTTATTGTCATTCACATTTTTAATCTGACCAGTGGGAATATTTAGCTTTTCTGCTTCCATCCCGTGTTTCTGCTACTGAAACACTAATACAATTATTTAAAATTGTACTGATCTAAAAATAGTTCTTAGGCCAAAGCAGGACAGAAATATTTTTCATAGGGTGGATAATTACACAAGAACAGCCATAAATACCCAGCTATTTCAGAGACTAACCTGAGCTGGGTCCCACATCCCTGTGTTTTCAGCATCTGTCTCTCTGGGGTTCTGAGCCTGGGTTTCCTGACTCACATTCCCCTGTTTTAGTTGGAAATAACTTTGTCACAAAAATAAGCATTCCAGAATTGCAAGCTCCACACTGGGCAGCCAAGAGCTTACCTTGATGGCGTGCGCCTCCCGCTTCTGGCAAGGTTACTGGATTTTCAGGACACCTTTTCCTCCAAGGGTCAAGGACTCCTGTTCATTTGGAAACTAACAAACAAATAAGAAAAAGAAACAGGAAAAATTTTGATATTTTAGTATTCTTGAAATTTTGTTCCCAAACAGTTCTTTTCTCATAGAAAAGAACTTACCATGTTTAGAAACTTTAGCTAAAATTGAATAAAATTCAGAAACTTTAAGGGTCAAAATAATTTGTCACACAGGCATCAACTCTTCCTGCTCTTCAGCAATCAGTTTCACGGCAGGTTACTGATACACTGGCATGATTAAGCTAATGATGAAATGTAGATAGTTTCTTTTTTTGCCTATATACTTAACTGTAGAAGGAACCTGTGATAGCTGTAAATTATTTATTATTTGGAGGGGAGGGGATGGCAATCAGTAACTGTGGTTTGTGCAGATTATCTCCCTCTGCTTTGCTAAGGTCTGATATGAGGAATATTTGATTACTTTGTCACTGACAGATGCTTTTCAAACCTGTCTGTGCAAAATCCATGCAAGACCCATTATGCTTGAAAGACTGTGTAAGATGTAACAAATCAGCTTTAGGACCATACCATGAACAAATTAACATAGGTCTTTCCTTGTAGGAGTAAAGCAGACTCTCAAAAGAGGAATATTCAGCAGTAACAGACAGCAGTTTAAGTGATATTCTCTTCTTGCAGAGACAAATATCAAACAAAGCACAGAAATAACAGGAACATAATGGAATGGTAGAAAAAAATTGTAGATAAACTGTAGAAAACCTGTTTCTTTCTCCTTTACAAATTTTGACTCCTCAGCAAACACCAGAAACCCCAAAATTTTCACACGTCTGTCACACTGATGCACAAACGTCACTGCTCATCCTCACGGGCCTCCATGTCCCTTGTGCCTCACCAGGCTGAATGTTTAGGTGGGTCTCCATCCCCTGAAAGCTGGGACCACCTTGTCTCTTAGTAAATGACAGTAATGCAATATGGAAAACCTTCCTTGGCTAAGGAAGACAGTGAAAGCTGCAGCGCTCGGTCTGCAACTCCTTTGTGTGAAAAAGTCCACATAGTTCCAACTCCCAGGTGTGAAAAAATTCTTCCTCTTAACCCTAGAATGATGTTTCTTCTTAGAAAACAGACTGTGTGACATATCCAATTTTAATTCCAAAGTTTTCTGATGAAGAACAGCTAATAGAAAATTCTGGACTAATTCTGATGAGAGGTTGCATAACTAATGGGGTAATTCCAAATATTCATAAATAATGATTTACTAACATTTTACTATTGCTGACAAATTGCTAACATTTTACTAACACAAGAGGAAAAGGACTGATAGGTCACAAGGAAATCCAGGTTCCTTTTCAAATTCCAACAAAAATTTCTACACCCACACCCATTTACCCATTAATGACTTAATTTTCTAAATTACATAATTATATTTGTTCATTATTTTCATTCTATACAGTACCAGCCTTGCTTGCTTAATTAGAAGAATAGTTTGAAAAGTTTAATTGCATACAGCAATTAGATCTGGAGCATATGACTTGCATTCTCAGACAACAGTGAAATTTTTCTCAAATAATGCTAATTTGAATGAATTTTTAAGTTATAAACAAAAATAATGCCTGTCACTGCCTGGAATAATATAAGTAAATTAGGGTTACAGTTCCAGATCACGTGTACAAGAATAAGTAAATAAACTTGGTAAAAAATATTCTAACTACTTTATTTCTAGTGGAAAATAATGTTTCAAAACACATTCATAGTTTAGTTACCAAGAAGATTGCAATTTTAAAAGAATATCAAGAGAGTGCTGAAATTCACATATTTTCATTATTACATTTTATAAATGGAGAGCCCTTGGGTTAAAAACTGGTTTAACTTCTTGAAATTTTAATAAATTTATCCTTAAAATAAAAAAAACACAAAATATTCCTAATCTTCTCCCACCCCTCAATATTTCTGTTGGAAGAATTTGCAAGAAGAATTAAAATTTTCATGAGTATTTCACACAGAATTGAAATCTTTTTGCAGTCAATTGCACCAGTGCATTTCAAGAGAAATTAAAGATAGATTTTGGTCTGAAAAATATACAGAAGATTAAATGAGCAGATGAAAAGCAAAGGGCAACAACTACCATTCAGCTGTTTTCTCACAATTTACAGAGCAGGGACAAGAGACTCATGATATTCTCTTCCCATAGCTGTTATTTTGTTATTTCTATATAACTGCTTTTTTTTTTTTTTTGGATAACACCAATTTTTCATTGCGGAGTAAAGGGGGATGAGGGAAAGAGAAAGAAAACAAGCCCTTTTACTTCACTGCAATGCTTTCGGGAAACTGTAAGATGAATATTTCATGCCCACAGTCTCATCTATACATTCAGCTTCCCAGCTGACACTATAGTTTCCATGATGTCCTTATAAAAATGGGAAATGCAGAGCACAAATATAAAGCCTTGTGGACTTACCTGGTCAAAGCACTGCATCAGAAAACCCACCTGTGACTTAAGTTTATGAAAGGAAATGAAGAAGAAGAATCTCAGTGACATTTAAAAGAAAAATAACAACAAAACCAAAAACCAGAGCATATTCAGTTTTGCGTGAAAACTCACATTTTTTAGAGATTTAACTCTTTAAAAGAAAAAAGACTTTATAAATAAATTGTAAAAAACAATTAACCGACAGGACTTTAGTTTAATGTTTCTGACAAACAGCCTGCCTTAAGTAGTAGCCCTATGCATTTTGTCTCCTCTATGTATGATCTTGGATAATATGGACAGAAGCCAACTTTGACCTGACTGAAACAAACTCTATCTAGTATGCTTAAAAATTAATATATTCCATTACATTAATAAGAAAATGCAACTAGGCTAAATAGCATAAAAATATATTAACCAGCAACCACATCCATGCATATGCTGCAGAGCTCTGACCAAAAATATAATATTAACTTAGATTTAATTAACACATACTAATGCTTGTATCTGTCTCTTGATTTTTCACAGGAAGCACTGCAAAATATCATTAATGTTCCAAAAATAGATGCAAGTTCAGAACACCATTATCTTGAAGAATTTAATTGGTCTAACTATTCTATGAAGTACAGCAAATGCCATTTTTTAAATAAGTTTAAGAATGAAAGACTCTCTTTCCAAATCTAATTATAGATATTTAAAGGTGATGTAAAGGGAAGCAGAGATAACACCTGTAATAGAATAAAATGTCCCTATTGGTATATTCAACACATGGTAATTATCAAACAAAATGAATTCTCATTAAATGGTTAACAGAAAGAAAAGGCACCTTATAAATTTTGTTAGGAAAGCTGAACATTCTTATCGTACCTGCTTCATCGTAGCGATTTAACATGTTAGTTTTTATCTGACCCTGAAGGTAGTGGGTCAGTTCCTTAAAATAAAGGTTGCTGCCACTAAGATGAGCATTGCAAATGCAACCATATAATATCCCATACCTCTCTCTGCTTTTGCCTCTGATGCATCAGGAGAAGAGCTTTGGGGCTGCTCTATGTTATGCCAACATCTCCTGAGAAGATTTTTGTACCCAAGACTGTCAAGTCTTGATCTTGCCAAGCCATATCCAATGCTGGAGTGAGGATTTTACACACAGCACTTTTCTACATCTACCTAGTGAAACACACACTGCTGCTCATTTCAAACCTGTCTCAAACTGTATTTTGGCTTTAGTATTTTGGCTTACTTCACTAGTAGCAACAACTCCATCAGAATTTCCCACCAGATGTTTTATACTCGTCATTTTTTCAAAATATTTTAAGCATTTAAGTGCCCGTAAAATACATTGTCCTTGAGAGGTGAAACTGGTATGTAAGCATACTGTAATGGAAACACAAAGGCACCAATCTATACTTAAGATAAAGACAGTATTCCCATCTGTACAATTATTCAATATTCAATTATTCAATATATCAATTATCCAATATACAATATTCAGGCTGTATAAATTTTGCTGACAAATTGGAAAAATCAAGGAATGTTGTTCTGTAGTATCATATAAGTGAGAAGTGAGTGGATTCCTGATCATAAAGAGTTCTTTCAGCAAATGCAGAACAAAATCCCAGTTTTGAAAACGTAAGTCTTTTATATTTATATATTTATATATATTTAGTAAAGAATACATATTTTGTATGGATAATTAATAATTAAAGTTGGCATAGAGGGATGCTTCATCATTTGATTTCTTGAAAATCTTCTTTTCTAGCTCAATTAAAAATTATGGGCTTGATGAAAGAATGTTTTAGCAAATTCTACTAGTTTATGCTAAGCAGGTTGTCATACCAGATTATATTAGAAGGACATCTGTCCTTTTGAGTCTGTCAAAACCTCTGTGTCCACACCATATAATGAACACAGCTTCAGTGAAATATTCTCATAATGCCATATGCATTCTAGAAAGCACCCATTGCTGTGCTGTATCCGAAGCTCGACACCGTAAATCCACGTTCTGTTGACCTTGGGGTTTCATTTCGTCAAGAACCGGGTTTGGCTCACTGACATGAAATAAGACAAGGAACCATCCTGAAAGCAAAAGCAGTACAGGTGCCCCCTTCGCCTCCCTCCATCTCTGTTGAATGTAATTACCTTGAGACTTTCCAGATAACCTTAGCAGAGAGTAAAAAGAACAAGATGTCTTAAAAAAACCCCAACAAAGTCCTTCCAAAAAGATCTGTAAATCCCTGGGCCTTTTTGGCTTAGAAGTGCCTTGATTTATTAAAAGTTTATACATATTTACTTGCAAAAGTTCATTTTACAGCTCCGAGTAAGCTCAGGTCAAGCTGCTTTGGAAGAGATTTGGACTCAAGCGAACCAGCCTTTCAGGCTGCCAAAAATGAAGATATTCAGCATGGTCATTTCCCCAGTGGGTTTGGGATCTGCAATGAGTGGAGAAGCAGAGCCATTCCTGCCTTAACATCTTTCGACAGCAACAGTCAACTCCGCAGCTGAGAATTCCGGGTGCTAGGAAAGCTCCCTACAGCAAAGACATCTTTCTGAACAATGCTTTCAGTAGAAAAAGACAGAAAACAAAACACAACCAACAACAAAATGTCCTAAACAAATAAAAAAACAGCCCACAGGCTTTAGCAAGACCGAAATATCCAAATCTCACCTGGATGAGTGCACACAAAGGAGAGGAAAAAAAAAGCCAAAAACTAACAAACAATTCCCACACTCAGGGTCTGAATAACTAGGATGATGCACTCATTGCATTGAATAAAAACGAAGGACAGTTTGTGTTAAATACCGTGAGACCTTTTGAAAGAACTCTGTTTTCACGAGAAGCATGCAAAAGACTGAGGGAAAAGGATAAATGGGCACAGGAAGACCCAAAACTTTGCTGTACAAACTCAGAAATCACAAAGCCAGCCTCTGACCAGTATTTTATCTTTAGAAAATTCCAAGAATCACTTTAAGTGCCTAACTATTTCTTCTGTTGATTGCTCAGGTCATTAGACAAAGTACTGTGTGCCAGATGAAACTGTCTTCCACATATCACTCCTATCAGATAAGAAGAGAAAAGGAAATGTCCAGAAAGGAAACTGCAGCAGGTTTGAGAAATGAAGAAAACAGACTTCAAAAGAGATAAAAATGAAACTGACATTCAAGAAAAAGTCATTATTAATTGTCTGAACTCCCAGATCTTTAGTGACCGTTTGACAAACTGCTATACCTCAAGAGGTCACAAAGCACGTCATTGGGAAGGTGCATGTTATTATCTTTATTGAGGAGATGGTGAGGCTGACACACAGCCAGGTGAAGCAATTTGTGTGACTTTGCAGTGCAGGTCAACAACAGGGTGAGGGATGGACCCTGGACTCCCACACCACAGCACTTTTCACTAAATGCTGACCCCATAAAACACTGATGAACAACTAGGAGTTCTCAGTGAACCACCACCAGTTTATGCAATCTATCTATCAAAGCTATCTCAGGTTTTTTTTCCCCAAATATCTGAAGTCTCAGTCTATCAGTTGCACCCCAAAAACCATGTGGAGGATCAGTGAGTTTTCACATCAGATCAGTAACTGCATCACAGTCACCCAAATTGCACCAATGTTTTTGTTAGATATGGTTTCAGCTCCATATCCAGATCTAAGATGCTTAATAATACTGTAACATGGACACCCTCTACTGTGCCACATACCACAACTTAGCATTAATAAAGTTTTAAGACTACTATAGTTACTCTAACTAGACTCCCACAAGATAACTTTAGAGAACAAAGAAGGAAAACATACATGAAAGGACAGCACTTTTTGTTGTAAATTATCTGATTACAGCTCCACTATAAATCTGGGAGCTGTACACAGTTTTCCTGATAAATATGCCTGGAAATAGTCAGAAGCAAGCTGTACAGTGCCTTACATCATCTGTTACTATCAGTTACTAACACCAGATGTCATTCTGACAATGAGATGGCTGAAGGTGAGATACTGTAGCTCATAATCCCACAGAATGTTCCTGACTTACCTTCAAGATGTGCACAGTGTCATAGAGGTTGTTGTAAGTGATTTGTGTCACAGCAGTGTGTTGTGTTTTACAAGGGACAGTCAAGGACTCAAGTAGAACACCAGCAAGAACTTGCTTTGACTTGATGTCAGTTTAGATGAAATTAAGAGTACGTTCAGGTTATGAAAAAAGTGCAATTATCCCAAGAGAATCTTATTCTACATTGTTAGAAGACATGTAATTAGATTCTTGCTATGCCTGACTGAACTTTTGGAACTTTCCAATTTAGATTTGATTACCTGATGATTAACAAAATTTCAAATTTCAGTTCTGATCTTCCTCCGTATTTTATAAGTAGGAACAATTTCCATGACTGTAGAAGAACCTCAGCTCTTCCTGAGAAAAAGCAATCACTCAAGAGGAGCAGAAAAGCAACGCTGTTCATGCCCCACGCTGAAAGCAGCAGTACAGGAACTGTCGGGATCATAACCATCCCTGCTCATAACCTCTCTTTACTCTGCAAATGGGATAGAATACTTGGAGCTCTAAAATATGCTTCTAGTATCATTCTGCTGGTGGATGCTCCTCCCTCTGGCTCTGGAGGTGCTCAGGAAATACAGGGTTTCCATCAACTTTTTATTTCTCCTATGTATGTCCCACCCTGTAACAAAATCCATACCTAAGAGGAAAGCAGCTTTGGCCCTGCATTTGGATGAGCCATAGACTTCTGAGAACAAGATCACTGCTCTAAGTAGTGGCCTGCAGGGTACCCTTATGCTTCCTGCATCAGGAAAGTGATAAACTAACCCAACAGCAGACAGTGGGGAAAAAAAATCAGCCTAAGATAAGTTACGACACCAACCACTACACAACCCTCATTAAATTCACACAGTCAAGGCTGGCTAGGGAGCACCAAAGGATTTAATGCACAGGAAAGGACATATCCCAATCCATAAATACATAAGATAAATGAAAAAAAGACAGTTTGGTGAAGGCAGGATGTGCAGAGTGCTGGGGTGAAGATGGTATGAAAAAAATCAAACGAGTTTTCAGCAGAATTTGAAAGGGAAAAAGGTAGCTAGGCATGGATCAGACAAGAGAAATACTAAGAGATAATGATTAATATCAGACCTCAAAACAGTAAGAAAGGCTCAAGGGAGCATAAAATGCAAATGGGTGAAGTGTACCTGATTTTTGGTCCTCACTGTATAAATCATGGAATCCAAAAATAATTTGAGAGAAAAAGAGGTTGTGCACTAGTACTTCAGATGGGAAGAAGAAATTGAGGCAAATCATTGTGTTTTCTATCATCTATCCAGTAGTTTTACACTGCTAACAATGGGAGAAAAAGGAGCATTTAGTACGCTAGAATGAAAAAGAAATCTAAATTTTCAGCAGTAAAAGAAAACACTGGAAAGGCTGGATGAAATGGATAAAATGGTTCACATTTCTTTAAAGAATGAGGTAAATAGAACTGAGAACTTCCTGTCTCTTATATGCATTATTCTTGCAAAATGATTGAAACAATTTACAAAACATGGGTAAGTTTTGCTTTTTACTATGAATTTCCTTTATGCATCTTATATACACAAAGGCCTCACCATGTTGTGAAGGTTTGCTGGGGAGGGCAAGAGCTCATTCCTTCCTTAAAAGAAACACTACTTAATGCTGGCTGCTGTGACTTCATTTTAAAATTTGTTACCTGATCACTGAATAAGAAAACAATATGAGAAACTTTCAACCCAGAATACAGAGCACAAGCAACATCTTTTTGGTCATTACCACAGGTTAAATCTCTATTACCAAGAGACATCATTATTTTAATCATATTATTATTCCCACCCCCTTATGTATTTATGGATATGTCCTTTCCTGTGCATTAAATCCCCCTAATTAAATTAAGTCCCCTTTCCCCCCTTAATGTTTCCAAGGCTCCTGCAAATGATGCCAGACTTCTGGAGGTGTCCAAGGCCAGGATGAATAGGGCTCTGACCAACCTGGTGTAATAGGAGGTGTCCCTGCCCATAAAAGGGGTTGGAAATTGTCACGGCCAGGTGAAGGGGAGCAAGTACACCGACA
>BJBW01004940.1:0-42865 GCA_004320125.1 Scolopax mira
CCAAAGTCTTGGATTCTTCCTCTCTTCATTTGACGGATTGATGTAGTGCTGGGAGGTATGGTTTAGTGATGGTGATCTTCATTTTTTGTTGTGTGGGTGTCTATTTTTGTCAGTTAGGTTGACGGTTGGACAAGATGATCTTTAAGGTCCCTTCCAACCTAGAAGATTCTGTGATTCTGTGATTATATCACCTTACTGAAAAACAGTTTCAGCAGAGAGGATATCAAACTGATTAAAAAAAACAATGGCATGAACATTAATAAAAAGAAACAGGCATTTATATGATCACAGTAGGACCAGTTCAGACTCAGGCTCTGCAGTTAGAATTACTCCTTCCAAGGTCTTCCTTGGAGATGGATTGCAAATCTAGAATGAATATGAAGGATTTGGAAATGAAACACATAGAGAAGAGACTTCCTGGATCAGCAGTTCCATACTCTGTCTGTCATGGATAGCTATATCATATGAGCTGGTCCAGGTCCATTTTGGAGATTGATATGTTATTTATCATTCCACTCTGCAGGGAGACTGTCCTTAACCCCAGTCCTCAGAGGGTTAGACCCATACACAGCTTATAATGCAGACCTGAGGTTTATACCTATTTAGTCACTTGCCATCATTTTCCTTCATTCCTATCAACTTTTCTTTCTTCCATGTTTTTGTGACTCTGATGTATTCTTAAAAAGACATTCTGCCCTCTAATACTGTTATTTTTGATACTATTGTTTATTTCTACTTCAGATATTATCCTAGTAACACCTTCTCCAGATTAAATTAGTGTTTTTTGAACAAATTTGTTGATCAGGATTGTATGCAGCTTTTCAAAATAATTTCTACCCGTGCCTTTCACTACTTTGAACATTGTGCACTCCACTGTCTCTCAAAACAAATTTGCCATCTTCTGCACTGTACCACAGGTGCGGTTTAGTCATCCTTTGGTTTAATATACTTCAGTGTATTTTCTTTATTTTTTTCTTGGGGAATTCTAATTGATGATTTTTTCTGATTTTTGCAGGTGGTTTTTGGTTTTTTTGGGTGCAGCTTCACTGCATATCTTGTTTAACTTAACCCATTTCCACCAGTTCAACTTTTGCAATCACACAACTTCCTTTCTCCTGTTCCACTCTTCCTCTGCAGTGGTGACAGGGCTGTCTGAAAGGCACCAGTTCGGAGAAAACGTGAAGATCTGCATAGAATTGTGCTATTATCAAGTTTCATTAGCGTAATCATCCTTCTTGTGAAAAAGTTTGCAAATTGAAACTAACGCCCAAAATTTTTCTTTCAATGGAAATTTTCATATCTTGTTTCCAGGTCTGATTCCTTTTATAATTTTACATTAATGCCTGTTTCCTGTAGCAATGGTAATTTCCTATGCTGTATATATCACACATTTTACTGAAGCCTTTACAGGCTATATCTTTGCAATTTTTTGTGTCTGAAAATCCAGTCAGTGGATCAATCTGGCACAATCCTCATCCAATCAGTCCTCATAGAATTCTATTCCAGTTTTCAATTATCTACAAGCTTTCTTTTCAAAATTTGATACAAAGATCTATAAAGAACTGTACCAAGATTGTACGAACAGTTTGTCATTTCAGAATGCATTCATCAGCTACTTAATGTTTTCAGCAGCATGTTTAAACAAATCTTTTAGGGGAGGTAGGACAGGGTGTGGGTGGGAATGGTTGTTCCCCCACTCCCTTCCTTGGAACTGCATTAGTACTTAACACCATGTTGGTGTGGAAACTGTCTTACTCCCAGGTGCCACCAATTTAGTGCTGTAACACGACTGTTGTAAGAAATGCCATGGAGCTTTCAAAATATTCTTGTGCCACGAAATTTCCTTTGCTGGATGGGTACAAAAAGCACAGTTATAGACTCAAACTCTTCTACTACCCTTTGACCTACAGGTTGCAGTTACTGCTTGTATAACTATTTTTACTCCACTAGATGGTACCACAATCATTGTAGACAGCAGTATTTGCATTTTTATTCTGTAATTTGAGAATTTAAAATATTTTTTAGTATCACCTCATAATTTTAATATTTTTGCTTTAGCCCTACAGAGTAGGAGCTGTTGGGAAAGAACTGAGTGAGGAAGGTGTAGACCCAAATCCTATGGAGACTGGCAGATGCATATCTTATGAAAATCATCATTCTTTGACAGGCTTTGCCCTTTTATTCTTACTGCTTAGTTTCATTCCCGTCAGTGGAATTTTTCAAAGAGCAAAATCTTAGGCTGATTAAAGTAAATCAAATACATGTGCAACCTCTGCAAATTCAGCATCTCCTGCACATACTGAAACAGTCAAACCCCACAAAAGAGTAAATATCCAGCCTTTGCTAGTTAAAAGCACTCTTAAAGTAGAAAGGTACAGTTTTTTTCACCAATCCTTGTTGTCAGGGATAAGGGTGTACCTTGCATATTGGCTCTGGGTGGTGCTTTTTTCACCTTAAAAAGCACAAACAGAAACACATGTTTTAGGTTGGGTTTTTTTCTTTTAAAGCTACAAAAGGAGAAATAAAGTGAATTCCTCCTCTCCTCCAAGTTTTTAAAAACCCTGTTCTTATTGGAGAATTGTCACAAATTAGATGCTTGCAGTCACTTGGGAAAGTGAGACTACCAAAAGGAATCAAGGCTTACATTTTGATTTGCTTTAATTGCAGAGTGATGGATCAATAGAAATATAAGAAAGCTTTAACGTGCACACCAATGCTAACAGAATTGGTTACAAAAATATATTAGTCTAACATATTTTTTGTGGTTAGTCATAAATGGAATTGTATTGAGAAAGGCTTTAGATATTTCTAAATTTCTTATTTCCAAACAATCCTAATCTTTGTCTTGCCTTACTGGGATCTGAAGTTTTAATGACATTTTTGTAAAACTAAGACTGCTCTATGTTCATGGTATAAAACAATGGGACTAGAATAAATAGGAATAAATATAGAATTACTTTAAAATAATCTAAAAATATTTTAAATAAATGATTTCATAATTTAAAAGTTGTTCCTATGACTTTTCCTGGTCTGTTAAAAAAGAAGAAAAAATAAAGAAGTAAAGAAGAAGTTAAAGGAGCAAATAAAAAAAAATAAAAAAGGCAAGCATTCCCCTTTGCCCATCATTTCATTAAACAGGAGAAAACTGAGTTCAAAAGTACTTTTTTTTTTTTTTTTTGAATGAAATCAAGACATAGACTTAAGTTGAGAATGATTTCTTTACATTTTTTTCTGCACTTTGGGCAATATATTCTTTTTCTTTGCTCTGTGGGCTTCTCAGATGGGGCTTTTTCAAAATAACATTTATTTTCAAGTGTACTGTTTCATCACCAACACCTTACACTGCATTGTGTGGTTTGTACAAAGGAGTAGTTCTTAATTCCATCTGGAAAAAAGTAAGTTTTAGATTTTGGAAATTTTTGCATGTAAATACTAAGTCTCCTGCCCTAACAATTCAAATATGCAAAAGATCTTATAATTAAGATTTCTACATTTTCTTGACTAAAACCAGGACCTTTTCTACATAGAGAACTTTTCCTTTTCTACATAGAGAACTTTTATGAACGCATACTGTACTGGTACCAGCCTCAAGAATGGCTTTCTTTTCTGGTTTTATAGAGAGTGTTGAAAATTTATATTGGCCAAAATAAGAACTGGGGTGGGGTGGGGGCGGGGGCGGAGCCTGAGCCTGAGGGCAGGGGAAGGCAGTGGAGGGAAGCAAAGATGTTTCTATGATTGTCCTCCCTCTGGTCTTTGTTGTAAAGTGCTTACGACAACAGAGCTCTGGTTAGGCTGGGAGCTCTGGATATCTGTGGGGCTGGAGAGCTTCTTGAAGCATTAGGGCAATATGGCAATATTCAGTTGCACAGTAGGCTTCCAGAGCCAGGCACCCTGCTATTTATCCCTCTGCTATCTACAATGCCCCAGGAGCTAGCTGCTGAGTTCAGGAGTGGGAACAGTTTTTGGGTGTTGATATATTTGGGTATATCTGAGCTGCACAGTGGAGGGAGGAGTTCTTAGCTCAGACTGGTCAAAACTTGCATACACCAAGCAACAATGAAATTCAGCTTCATGCAATGTCCTCTCTTAGCTTGAATTTGAGCCACTAGTTGATATCATGGTTTGTTATCTTCCCTGGTTTTAGTCCAGGGAAAATATCAACCATAATCATACAGCCAAAAAGGAAAAAGTTATAAAGGAGCTTTCTACTTTGGTGTATAGATGCACCCTGAGTTCCTGGAGCTGTGCATGTTGGTTTGATGGGTAACTAGCAGTGATACTTTCATGCAGAAAATACATGAAAGCAGCCCTTTTTAAAGACCGGTAATTTTGTTAGACGTGTGCCTTCCCATTTAGTTTCCTTAAAAGAAACAGCATTAGAAGAGATAGATGTGCAAACAGATTAGAATCTGTGTTTTCTTGACTTTTGGAAAAGTATCTATCATTCTTACATAGAGATGAGGTAGAAATTACAGCACAGGAGAAATTAACAGTAGTTTATGTCAACATTTCCCTACCCTGAAAATTTCAGGTCTGTTGTATTCTTACTACTACCTGTGATTATGTATAACATCAAAACATTTGCAGTTCCGTGATTACTGAATCCTTCAATGTGTTACTGCAATCTTGAAACACTGTTGAAACAATCTTGAAACAATAAAGTGCCTGAATATATTCCTCTCTTTATGCACAAGACTAGTAAAAAAAAGTCTCTTCTAGAAGCAAAGAACATTAACAAATACTACGAAAAATACATCCTCTCGATCCACTCCATTGTCATTTCTAAGCTTTTTTTCACAACTTTTAATTAAACTCTCCTTACCTCATTCCATACCAAGCTGGGAGACCTGTTTGTCACCTTTGCTAATCTCGAGAGAGGTTTGAT
Organism: Scolopax mira; assembly: GCA_004320125.1. Classification (NCBI taxonomy): domain Eukaryota; kingdom Metazoa; phylum Chordata; class Aves; order Charadriiformes; family Scolopacidae; genus Scolopax; species Scolopax mira. The sequence continues at coordinate 4,886 of BJBW01004940.1, forward strand.
GGAGGGGGATGCTTGTTCAGATATATCTCTGCACAAAGCAACATGAGATGGCATTCAATGGCCCCATGTTGGCTTTCAGGAAGTACTGTACACTTCTAAGGCTGTTCTATGCTGATTGTACTCACTCTTCTTACCCTTTCTTTCCCTGCCCCACTCTTGCTCCTGTGACAAGCACAAATTAAACGCTCATATTGTGATCTGCTTACACTGTTATAAAGCTTTCAGCTGACTTAAATTTTAATGTCAGTAGATCAAACCTGACTTACTTACCCTACCACATATGAGATGGGAGAAAAATGCAGAATAGCTTTACTCTAATTAATTTATTGTTAAGAATGTTTTACTATGGCTCACAATTTTTGAATGTAATTTGTAATGCATAGAGTGTTTTTTTAAACCCTGCATCTGCCAGGTTTGAGTTTGGAAAAATGGTTTGCCTGAAGAAGTATCCATTTTTGTCCATCTGAGTCAGTGATCTTCAGTGCTTGGGAATTTTTGAGGTGTTAGAGTACAAAATCAGCTAAACACTGAAACACTGTTTCTCAGCCATGTAGAAAATGAGACAAAGAAGAAAACTATCATCTCAAAATTGCAGAGTAAATACAGACAAACAGAATTTATTACCCTACTCGGGACCTGGCCATAAAACTGGGATAAATTCTCTTATTATTACACTCAAATGAAACACATTAAACTTTATTTCTCTTATACTTAGGCATGGATGAAAACATTAAAACTCTTTGTGAAGACCTCAAATGCAGCCTCTTTTTTAATCTAAAGCAGTTTTTACAGCAACTGCTGGAGACTAACAGGAATACCAGAATCTCATGGTATCAAATAGCTAATAAGGGGAATCTTTTCACAGTCATTTTTATTGTGGCAGTTAGCTCTTCATAGGCTCTTCAGAGAGGCTAAATATTTACTCATGTAACTAGAACTGAAAGGTGAAATCACTCAAATTTAATCAGAAATGAGGGATTATGGTTGAGAGGTTTGGGTTATTCTAACATTAACTGATTTGTCAAAGATAACAATAACTATCATGTGCTTACTTCCTTGATTGGTTTGAATGACAGTGTTGTAATTCGCTGTGCTACCTTATGTCTAATCAGTTCAACTTGTCTGGATTAGTTTGACATTTATGGATGGTTTTGCTATTATTTTGCTCAAGCATTTTTTTTCCTTTAGCCTTCCAAAAAGATATGGTTTGAAAGAAATTCTAATAAGTCCCAGTGATTCATTGCTCAGTAGTTAGTGCTTCTGCTTTCTTGACCTTCAAATGTGCTCTGAGAATGAAATACTTTCCCTACCGGGTCATGGTTTTTCCATTGTGAATAAGGAAAAATATTTAAATTTAGTCAATTTTCCTCTTCAAGGTCAAGTCTCTTTTGTCCCATCATTTCCCATCCAGAACTGATTTTTTATGATCACAGCAAAAGGAAAATTGTTAGCTTATATGTGCATAATCATGAAATAAAGCTGTCAGGTTGCTTGTAGTGGATATTCATACGCAATACAAGCTATTAGAGTTATAGTTAGAGTCAGTAGGAAGCCTGTATTTTAAGGTTACTGCACTCATTGCCTTCATACTACTAAAATTTAACTATGTTGACAGAAACTTTTCCCATGTCTAATCTCAGTTCTAGCCTGGCTTTATTTTGACAGCAGATGGAAAGGTCTCCACTGGTTCCTGCCCTGAACCTTTATTTTGCTTGACTGAAACAAGGATAACTATTTTTTCTTCCATTTGTCCTGTGTCAATTTGTTTCTATTTGAACTTTTTGACACAAAATTTCTGTCATTCAATATTGGGTTGTGTGGATTAGCTAGAAGTAGTGCATAGAAAGATTTATTTGATTGGCAGATGGTCACAGTAGTCTACAGTTCACATCTTGGATACTACTCACTGAAGTGTCTTAGGCGACACTTAGACTCACTTAGTTTGTCTTAGGTGACAGTGGTTTGGTTTGAACCATTCGTTCAACTTGAGATAAGGTGCATGTTGGAAAATGTTAGTGATTTCTATTACAAAAAATGCATGAACATATGCAGATGTAAAACATGAAGGCTGCAAAGCAAAATGAAACCTTAGAAATACTGTTAGTGGAAAGCTTAGGCTGCCGGGCTTCTTTCTCTCAATGTCTTTAATGACAGAATGTGTTTTCCAAAAGAATTATCTCTTACTTGGTGTATGAAATGGTAATTAATCAAGGTGTTGTAACATGTTGTAACTGAGGTTTTGGATTCCAATCTCCATTCTCTGAAAATTGAAGGTCAACAGTTAGGAAAGCAGGAGACAGCTATTGAACAGTCACACTGAAACCTCAGGCAATGAACAGGGACAACAGGGTCCTTTCTCTTGTGTCTTTCCAGGAGTTCTCCTTGGTTCATTAATCACCAACATCTTGTGCTTTAATTGAACTAAGGAAAATCTGTTATACATGGCCTGTTTTCTCTGCCATCCTCTAGAGACGAGTTTATTATGGCAGTTTTGTTTTGGAACATTGTAATATATATATTGTTTTATCTTAGGAAATGTTGGTCAAAGATATTTGCCCTTTACTCTGCATTGAGCTTTAGAGTAACTCTTAGCTTGATGGGAACAACTCTAATCTTTGTGTCTGACTTCTAAATGTCCATCTGAGTTTCAGGCTTACTGTCATTCATTTTTAATATGGTAAGAGACAGGTGAACATGCAAAGTGAAGAACATTTTGTTGAAGCACAACAGAGTGCAGTAGACAAAATTGCCAGGATATTATAAACTGTGGGAAAATGCCATGATGACAGTTAATAATCCACCAGACATTCCCAACAGCCCAGTGTACACTGCTCTCTAGCTTGCTATTTTAGCTAAATTTTTTTCAGATTCTAAATCTTCTCTATTCCTCCTTTTTAAACAGTTGTAAATAATCCAGTGAAATTTGATCAAAAAATTAGTTTTAAATCAATTCTTCCTCAGTGACTCTCAGCAAGGAGCAAATTCTTTGCAGAGAGCAATTATAAGAGTATAAAACTTTATGGGGGAGAAAATTCTGTAATTTACATTCTATGACACTTGCAGATTGCTGTAGGAGAGAAAGTCCTAGATTGTGCCATGGTCAACACGGGTGAGAAACAGTCAGAGCTACTTCAATGGAGTAATACTAAAATCTTAAAGTATTATTACTACATCAAATAGCAATAAAATATTGAGGCACATGATTCAGTTTGGAATTGGTCTGCAGTGGCAGTCAAAACATGGGACTGATATGCTTGGGTTTTATGTGAACGTGTATGTTCCTGGCTTATATATTATATAGGCTTTGTATCTTCATTATCTACTAATTTGCTTCTGGATATGGTTCTTTACAAATTTTCTAGGGCACAGCAGAGCCCAGGGTCTTCTTGGAGACTGCAGGGACCCGGGGAGTACATGGCAGCCTGGGCCTCTCCCAGCTCCCAGCCAGGGAGCCAGGGAGCTGAGGGGCAGCCAGGATGGGACATAGCCTGTGCTGGAGGAGCTGAAGACAAACCCTGCTGCTGGGTGGGGGTCCTGGCAGCTTAGGTGAGGTCCTAGACCTATGGAGGCAACTGCTCAAGACAGAAGGGCCTAGAAGTGCCCTCAGGGCCTTTAAATAATCGATATACATGTCTCCCACTACAGCTAAAGAAGAGAAGAGAAACTTTCGAGCTTTAAGTTTTGAAAGGTCTCTGACAAAGACAAACCCCATAAAGCTGGAAGGGCCTGCAGACCTGGGGTAGAGTAAGGGGTCTCAGCCTAGAGGAAGATATTAAAATAAAGAGTGAATGATCTTAACAGAGGAAGAAAGGGAGGAAAATGTTCCAGCTCTACCCCATTTCTGTCAGCCTTGGATCTCAACTATAGAATAAATTAGGTTGGTAGGGATCTTTGGAGGTCATCCAGCACAGCCCCTTGTTCAAAGAAGGTCTGATGAGACCAGGACTATGTCCAGTTCTGTCCTGAACACTTCTGGAGATGGAGATTCAAGAGCACCTGAGTTTGTGTCTTGGTCCTACCACTGTGCACCTCTGAGAAGAATCTGGTTCTGTCTTTATGTCTTCTGATCAAGCATATATAGACAACAATATGGTGTCCCCTTAGCCTCCCCTTCTGAAGGCTGAATAAACACAGTTCTCTCCAATTCTCTTTGTGCTGAGTGCTTCAGCCCTTGACATCTTACTGGTCCTCCAGTGGTCTCCTTCCTTTATGCCCATGACAGCAAAAAATAAAATCTTTTTAATTCACATTGTCTTCCAGATCTTCCAGGTAACAGAAGCTGTATGCTCAAACCAACATGTTACAGAGTCATTCTTTCTTCTGTAGGTACTGATGACCTTTATATAAAATGTTCCGTGACTGGGAGAGGCTGACCACACTTGCTATCCTAAAGGTTAGCTCAACTTTCCTGCCTGTGGGGAAAATAAAGTTCAAATTCCTGTTCTATTTAGAAAAGGAGAATTTAAATCTGTGTCTTTCCTGCAGAGGTGATCCCTGGAGCTACTTTGCTGTTGAGTTTTTTCCTCACTAACACATCAGTATTTGCAACCAACATTAATCCCTGTATTATTATACTTTGAGTAGTTTGGTAACATCTGGATTTGATATCACTGCCTGAATCCTTACGTTTACATGAGGGCGTTTTTGTGGCAAGTAAATAGATGCGCAGGTAATTTAGGTTCTTTCCAGATTGGATGTCAACTAAATTGCAAGTCCGAGGATCAAAACTTTAGGCTTGGGATCTAGAAATAAGATTGAGCATACGTTTATGCACATGCTCAAATTTTATCTCCGTTTCACAGGACAAGTATTCACTGTTTACAAGAAGGGAGCCTGGAGGCAACAGATGAATAGATTGCTGGAGTATGTTCCATTACGGCAAACCTGAATGTATTAATTTTGCTTTTGGCTGGCACAACTATTTGTTTTGAAGGTGGCCATGACACCAAGCGATAATCACTGAGATAATAGTAGTGTATTTTTTTTATGTCTCATTCATGAAAAACTGGGCAAGAAATTACTAGTACAGAACAGGTGTTAGGTGCATAGTTGAGTGTTCTTGTGCCAAAACCCAGTTGAGCCATAACATTTTCATATCAGTAAAGTTTGCGGAAAAAGAAGATGGCAACGTCATTTCTAGAAATAAGCACAGAATCAACTTTGGCTTCCTACGTAAGTATTAGCTACATGTTTGGATTTCTGTACCTAAATTGCATCAGACTCCTATTTTTCACTTAAAAAAATGCAAATTTCTAATCATTATGGTTTTGTTGTTAGAGTAAAAAAAACAGATGCTATCTATCTGGCTTTGTAGATGTCTCTGAAGAAGCTCAGTGCTCTCTCATCTCAGAGGGTCATTTATATCCAGAGTCATAGTATGAGATGAGTTCTGCAAGTCTTCTCCTACAGACAAGACATGCTTGGTGGGAGTGCACTACACTGTGAATAGAAGAATTAGATTTTTTTCCTGCACCGTATTTTTCTCTTTAGAATAGATTCCTGATGTCACTTTTTGGGGGACCCATGCCATTGCTTCTTCTTCTGAAAACTGGATGTTTCTCCTTTACAAACAAGGGCTCTAGATCTTGCACTGGCTGCAGACAATATTAAGTGTACCAGGAAAGGACGTACCAAGTGATGTACTCTCTTTTTCAAGCTCAGAGCTGGCTCAAAACTTCTCACCAGGCAAGATAAATCTTGTGCTACTGGCATGGTAGGTTTTGTTGGAGAGACAGGTGAGCCTGTGAAGGGACTGTAAGGGCAGTCATTACAGATTTGAAATATACTGGATGATTTCAGAGATCCCCTAGAGGAAGCATGAGTCAAAAGTCCCAGAGAACCAAACTTATATATCCTCCCCTTGCCTTGAAGAAGGCAGTTACTGTCTCTTCTGGGAGCTGAAAAATGCTGCAAGCTCTGACTCTCTGTCAAGAAAAGCAAGAACAGGGGCTGTGCTGGCAGGCAACTTTTCAGGATAGACACAAAACCACGTGCATGTAGAGTTGCCAATCACAGAATCACAGAATCATACAGAATCTCTGTGGTTGGAAGGGACCTCTGAGATCATTGAGTCCAACTACATAAAAAACAAACAAACAAAAAAAACCCCCATTAACCAAACCAAAACAAAAAAACCAAACCAAAACACACACACAAAAAAAGCACCCACCGACCAAACCCCACACCAACACCACCACACGCAACACCCCACCACACCTCAATAATCCTGTCCTCAATAAGCATGTCCTGAAGAGCCACGTCTACACGTTTCTTAAATACCTCCAGGGATGGTGACTCCACCACCTCCCTGGGCAGGTCGTTCCAGTGCCTGACCCCTCTTTCAGTAAGCTAATCTAAACCTCCCCTGCTGCAACTTCAGACCATTTCCTCTGGTCCTGGCATTATTCCCTTGGGAGAAGAGGCCAACCCCCACCTCTCTACAATCTCCTTTCAGGCAATTGTAGAGGGTAATGAGGTCTCCCCTCAGTCTCCGCTTCTCCAAACTAAACGTGCCTAGTTCCCTCAGCCTCTTCTAATAGGATTTGTTCTTCAGACCCCTCACCAGCTTGGTGGCTCTCCTCTGGACACACTCCAGCAGCTCAATATCCTTCCTGTATTGAGGGGCTCAAAACTGAACATAGTACTCAAGGTGAGGCCACACCAGTGCCCAGTACAGAGGCACGGTGACTTCCCTAGTCTTGCTGGTTATGCATTGTGGTCTGCCACACAAGAAAGTCTCCAGCTGTATGTGCTGATAATGAAATCATAGTGGGATGCTGGGATAAAGTTAGATACAAGCAAAAATGTGATTAAATTAAAATCATGGTTGTCTGGGTGGTGATTTTTTGACAGTGTGATTTAACAGAAAAAAAATTTTTAGCTTTTTACTAATTTTAATTTAAAAAAATCCTAGGGATGTGTAAAAGGATTTTTATTTTTTTATGAAAAATCCCACCATTCCATGGGTGCTGCTTTAAACAGCAGAACTTGGGCAGGTTCTTCTTAAATAAGAAAAGAAGGTTGGGATGAATAAAAAAATCATATTAAAGGAGGAAACTCTGAGTGGAACTAATAGGAAACAGATTAAACAGAAAATAAATAAACAGAAAAAAACAGAAGATTAAACAGAAAAGAAAAGGACTTTTTGGGTTTTTTTTTTAGTGTTAGTACAGAGTAACTTAATTTCTGTAATATTAACTTTATTTGGAAAGGGAAACTTTTTTTCCTAAACATCTTCATGTTTCATGCACTGATTTTTTTACCATTTCCATGCTGTGCAAAACCCAGAAAATTCAGGTAAAAAAGTTAGTGAACTGCAGAATGGTGTCTATATGGCTAGATGGCACAGTGTGGAGACATGTTTGTCAGCATCAACAAGATTTTTGTGAGAACTCTTTATAGAAAAATGCAGTTTTACATCACAAGATGTAATCTTCTGTCCTGCTTAGGTTGGTCTTGAGTAGTAATTTTGCCCAAGCAACTGCCCTGAAGTTTCAGCATACCTGAAATATTTTTCTTTGGTTTCTTTAAATCCTTGATACTCAGCTAATAAAGTGGGCTCTTTACTGCTGCAAAATTGGCAAAAGAACACGGTTCTTGTACCTTTCCTTGTGCTCTAGAATGCTTGTGGTTAGCCTTGTCCTGAGACTGGTTTACCAGATGTCTCATTCAAATTCTCTGAATCAGAGAGGGCTTGAAAATGATATATCCTACTGCTCAGAAAGTGCAGTAATCCCTAGGCTATGTGGTATGAGCTAGGTACAGACAATACAGAAGATCCTGAAGTGCAATTTATAATTTCAAACATTAGATTCTATCCAAAATAAACTTTTAAAAACTCTTTTTTCTCTCATAATTTTTGTCAAAAAGTCATTTTGGTTGAATAAGAATGTTTCAATAATGAACGAAAATTAAAACCACTAAATTGTGTACAAAGCTCACAACACTTAATAGGAAAGGTGACAGATGTTATCACATTTGAAAGAGTTTCAGTTCCAAATGTGTCCCTGGCTTGGTTTACCAGAGAATCTTCCCTCACAGGAATATGCTATAATACAGACACAGAGCATAAATAGGATTTTCTGTGTACAAAAAGTTTTGCATCAATAAATTCATTGCACATATCGAAAAGTAAACATTTTATCAGAAAATGCTGTCTGATTCTAACTATCCGTTGGAGAGCACTAACATGCATTAGTTTAGACGAAATCAGAGAAAATGAATGAAATAAACAGCAGATGGGTATTATTCAATGTCTTCATTAGAAACCATGACCTAACAATGAAAGTGCATTATTCTCCTGGATAACTTCAAGGCCAAGGAAGTGGGCATTTAGCTCATCAGTAAATCTCATGGGGTATCACTTGAAAGAACGGAAAGAATACATATACATTAGGTCAAATGTAACTAAAGAGCTCAGTAAATATATGTGAAATCTCCTGGAAAATTGAAATAGGGTAGACTAAGTTGCTAATTGGGAAGAAGTTTAAAAAGATAAGGGAGACTGTTAGTTGGCCATGTTTAAATCCAACCAACCAACCAAACACAAAAATCCTGATTAGCAATACTAATTTGGGTGAACATGGTTACAGACTAGTAAGGATAGACAGAATCTTTTAAAATACTTATTTTTTGGGTACTATAAGAAACCGAATTTTGCCTTTCTTTGTAGTGTTTGTTGATTTTAACTAGCACGAGAAAGAAGAGAGTTTGGCCGTACTTTCAGTTCTGTAAGAAAGACTAATCCTTCAGGCTTTGAAAGTCAGTTTGTAACCTAATTGCTAAAATAGAATCGATCATTTTGGTATTGTCACACTTTTTTTTTTCCACTTAAAAAATCTCAGTGTATTAAAACCAATTATTTCTTCTAAATTAAGGAAATTAAAAAATTAGCTTCCCAGCAAGATTTCCAGAGATCTATGTGACCAACTTAGCCTTGTCTACTTTGAACAAACATCCATATTAAGTTATACAGCTAATTTAGGACACGTAGCTAGGTAGGATAGAGAGGTGTGTCTTCTTTTGCTTTAATAGTTTTGGATTGGTTAGTGAAATGGTCCTTTGTCTTTGCCATTGAAGCTTGCAGTTTGTTTCTGCCTCTACTTCTGACTTCTCCCCTAGCTCTTTTACTTGATGTTAACCAGGTGTGAATATCTTTTTTCTAAACAGATAACTGGACAGTTTTGCTGACACATTGGACTTGCTAAGTGAATTAAAGGTTCATTTAGGCTGCAGGTTACAAGTCTGTGATTGAGCATAGCTTGGGTTTCTTGTGCAGCTAATATCTTAGGCTACTGGCTTGACTCACAGAAACAAAACTAATTAAAGTTTTTATTTTCTCAGTCATTTTTTCGTAGCAGTGAGCTTATAGCATGATTTCAGTTCAATGGTGATTGAAGTCAACAGAATCTAGAAACTGACATATGGGATCTAAAGCATATGGGATCAGATCAGTAGCCAAAATGCTCAATGATTTCATCAGGCACAGCAAAGCACACTAGGTACATTTAGTTTCAAAAATACTAAAGCTGGAAAGCAGAGCTGGAATAATAGTTGCTTCAGACAACCTTGCATCCCTTAAGTTCATCAGACTTGCCACTTCAAAATACCTACTTTATCCATCCTGGTCATTTTCTGAAGGCAATAGTAAACAGGCATATTTTAATGCAAAACCATGACTCTGGTCTCAATAAAATTACAGTAGTTTATCACTGGGTCTAGTGCCATGTATGATTTGATTCATCAGAATAGCAAATGGTAAACTGGAAAGGTTACTTCCTTGCCTGTCAGGAACACTGGAAAGATGCTTAGCTGAGGAAGTTCATACTGATGTTTCGCTCTGTTCTTTGAGTTACAGTACAGGAAGCGGTCACGTCTGGGTGGGCTTTATTTGGATCATGATGGGAACTCTGCCAGGTCACAAGATCTGTTTCTGTTAAAGCTGCTGCGTTCATCTAATTCATTTCAGAGAAGTCTTTCATAATTAGCTGACTCATATACTAACACGATCCAATCCAGATGAGGGGAGGGGAAATGGTGAAATAGCTTGCAGAGCTACAGCTTCCCTCTCTTATTTCTTTATTAACTCTTAAAAGCCCTTTATTCATTATGTCTCCAGGCATGAATGAAGAAGCTAGCTTTAACTTTGTCTTTAACTTTCTAAATTGTAATTTAGAAAGGATTATAACTATTTGTTATTAATTGATTGTTACAAGAAATGTTCTGCAACTGTTTTAAGTAATGAGATGACATCAGAGCAGTAGCTCATAGGAGTTTAAATGACTACTTTGTTAACTTTATAAAAAAGTAATTATACAAACTTGTGTGATATATATTGTATGCCCGCATTTTATCTCCACTTTTTTACTTTAATCAAAATTCCCAGAAATTAAAACTAGATAAATGAATACAGCAGACTTCCTAAAACTGATCTGATTCATCAGGATGATCAGTAGAATGTCAGGTGACCCACCTGAATCACTGGGCATGCTTTATCTTCCATGTGGTATGGTCTTTTAGTATACTGAAAACATGTGTGGCTCATCTGGTATTTCTGTCTTCAAAGGCATGGCTTGAGAACAGCAAATTATACAAAAGTGTATGTAAGTTCTGCTGGATTCATTCTCATCAAACTTAGTAGAAGTAGAAGGTAATAAGGTAGGTTTGTGGATCATAGCTCATTCCCACTTACTCATAAGTCTCCACGCTGATTTAGAAGACCCTGTTTCTCAAAGAGAGGAACGATGCTATAGTTGGAGATGCCTGCATAAACTCTGGTATGAGCAGACTTTGTATTTTTGGATCTAGGAGTAGGAACTCCCGGAAGAAAGAAGAAATGTTTCATACACAAAGAAATGAGAAACTGTCATAACCACTGTCTTTGGTAGTTATGGTCCAAATGATACCTGAATTCTTTTTAGATTAATGATGTGATATTCCTGATGACTGTCCTTGAGCGTCATTTAGTCTGTGCTACATACCATACATGTGATGTTACCAGCTAAGAAGACTGTGTTGCATCTGCAAGTTTGATAAGACATCTGGCTTTCTAGAAAGGAAATGGAAAATGGAGAAATCTAAGCAGCAGAAGTGCTGCTGGGATGGTAACTGAGAGAAGCAGCAATGTTTGGGGAGTAGGGAATAATAAGAGATAATTTATAATTATAATGCTGTTATTATTAATGCATTTGTAAAAAGAAGAGTTATTGAACTTTACTGCACTCAACACAATTTGTGGCCTTTAGAAGAAAAAACAGTAGCCTTCTTTGGTCTGATTTGCTACCACATATTTTGTTGTTTTGTTGAAAAAGATGCTGAGGATATGAGAAGGTGGGACTAAACGGGATACATTCCACTACAGTCTTATCTTCAGCCTTACAAAACTTTGTAAGGGTTTTGTTCCTTGGGCAGGCTGGCTTCAGTGGTTTGAAGTAGAGAAAAATGGAAGGGATGATTAATTAATATGTTTTTTAACGGTCATCTAGTCTCCCCCACTCTGCAATGAGCAGGGATATCTTCAACTACATCAGCTGCTCAGTGCCTTGTCCAAACTGACCTTAAATGCTTCCAGGGATGGACCATCTACCACCTTGCTGGGCAACATTTTCCAGTGTTTCGCCACCCGCAGAGTAAAAAATTTCTTCTAGTCTAGTCTAAATCTACCCTCCTTTGTGTTAAAACTGTTACTTGCTGTCCTATTTCAACAGGTCCTATTAAAAACTTTGTCCTCATCCTTCCTCTAGGCCCCCTTAAGTACTGAAAGGCAACAATAAGTTCTCCTGGGAAACTTCTCCAGGCTGAGCAGCCACAACTCATTCAGACTGTTTTCATAGGAGAGGTGCTCCAGCCCTCTGACCATTTTTGTGGCCCTCCTTAGGACCCACTCCAACAGGTCCATGTCTTTCCCGTACTGTGGGCTCTAGAGATGGATTCAATACTCCAGGTAGGGTCTCACGAGGCCAGAGCAGAGGGGCAGAACCATGTCCCTTAACCTGCTGCCCATGCTTCTTTTGATACAGCCCAAGATATAGTCGACCTTCTGGGCTGCGAGTGCATACTGCTGAATTATGTCCAGCTTTTCATCCACCATTATACCCCAAGTCCTTCTCATCAGGATTGCTCTCTATCCCTTCATCCCCCAGCCTGTATTGATACTGGGGATTGCCCTGACACAGGTGCAAGACCTTGAATTTGGCCTTGTTCAATCTCATGAGGATCACAAAGGCCCACTTCTTGAACTTGTCCAGGTCCCTCTGCATGGCATCTTGTCCCTCAGGCATGTCAACCACACCACTCAGCTTGGTGTCATCTGCAACATTGCTGAGGGTGCACTTGATCCCTCTGTCTACACCATTGATGAGGATATTAAATAGTACTGGTCCCAGTATGAGCCCCTAAGGAACACGGCCTATCACTGATCTTCATTTGGATGTTGAGCTGTTGGTAAATACCCTCTGGAAACCATCAAACCAATTCCTCATTCACTGAACAGTCCATCATCAAGTTCATCTCTCTCCAATTTAAAGAGAAGCTTGTTGCTGGGAACTGTGTCAAAGACTTTTCAGAAATTGATGTAGACAACATTTGTAGCTCTTTCCTTGTCCAGTGATGTAGTCGTACCAGTAGGCCAGTAGGTTTGTCAGGCAGGACTTGGTTTGGTAAAGCGGTGCTGTCTCAAATCACCTTCCTGTCTTCCATGTGCCTTAGCATAGCGTCAAGGAGAGTCTATTCCATGCTCTTTCCAGGCACAGAGCAGAGGCTGACAGGATGGTATAGTTCCCAAGGTACTCTTTTCTACCCTTTTTAAAAATGGGTGCAATGTTTCCCTTTTTCCAGTCAACAGGAACTTCACCTGACAGCCATGACTTTTCAAATATCATGGAGAGTAGCTTGGCAACTGGCAACTACATCAGACAATTCCCTCAGGACTCCAAGTTGCATCTTATCGTTTGCATCTTCAGGTTCCTCAGGTGGTCTCAAACATGATCTTCTCTTACAGTAGGAGGTACTTCTCTCCCTCTTTGTGTGCCTGCTTTGTGCTCCATCCACTCGAGAAGTATTGGAGGAGAGAGGTTGCCAGTGAAGACTGAGGCAAAAAGCTCATTGAGTACCTCGGCCTCCCCTTGTCTGTTGTTACCAGTTTGCCAGATAAAACACTGCTCTTCCAAACATAATTCCTCTATTAGTTATTTCTCATGCTTTTTGTAGTTTCTGTGTTACACAGTTCATGGGGAAGAAAGGTAAAGAGTTTCTTGGATGCTTAAGGGTTTGAATTAACTACTTTTATTAAATAGTTTTTAATTTTTCTCACAAAACCTCATCTAAATCATTAATTTATCTAGCATGGTACCAGGGTATGAGAAGGATATGCTCTACAAGCTTCTTCTAAGCTGAAGTATACTGCTTGAAAAGAATTGCAAATACCCATGTCAGAATAAAGATGCAGTTTGAAATCCCCTAGAAGAGTCTTTAGGGAATAGTCTGTGAATGAATCGCAAATATACATGCTTTTGAAGTAAACAGTAAAGCAGGACAGCTGTTGAACAGATGTGGGACTTCCATCCTTAAATAACAAGCAAGTGTTCCCATTGTATGGGTCTTAATAATTGGTGTATTTATTCCCTTTTCTTCTTAAAAGTTAATATTAAAAGAAAACTAGTGTTTACAGATTGTACAAGAACAGAGGACAGTCTAAAATAAGGGACAACAAATCAAATATAATCAGGCATTGTTTAAAACATCTGCTCCCACTTAGGGCTTTGGAGTATCCTACATCTGTTTTTACACACTTCTTTTTTATGTAATTGTTTCTCTTATTCAATCCTCAGTAAAGTTTCTGATTTGTGTCTAACTATATTAGTTACAGAGACATTCACCTCAGTATTAATGTTGTCAATCAGAAGATTTTAGAGATCTTGAGTCAGAAACCTTGTGGTCTTGGATCATAAAATTTACCAAAATTTTACCTTTGTATGTATTTTTTTCAGATTCTTGATTCTTGAAAATTATTTTTAATCACTTTCTCAAACTATTCTGTTTGATTAAGTGTATAAGAACTGTATTGACCATAATAACTGTGAATTTTGTATAACCACATGTCACCAGGTAGTGAGGTTTTAAGAAAACTCTCAGTTAAACAAATATTTTCACAGAATGACAAAGACATTTAGTCGGAAGAGGTCTTTGGAAGATTGTCTATTCCAACCCCCCATGCTGAATGCAGGGTCAATTAGACCAGTCACGGTTTTAGTATCTCCAAAGATGCTGTAAATAGGAAGGTTTCAGAGTAGGACCCAATGTGTTGTTCTGTGGAACTTGCACAAGGTAGTCTTGGTTCCTGGTCCCAATTAAAGAATGAGACAAGGCTTGTTAGTTTAGCTCTACTCCATTAGCACTGGTTTCTCCTTCTAACACATGGCCTTACACCATACTTGTTGCTCATTTTGCTCTGCATGCAGCCTTTTAAAAAGTGATGTTTGATGTCATCTCAACACACAAGAAAAACATCAAATGGATACCTTTCTTTGGCCTGCCTTTCTCCAAAAGGAAGAAGGAGCACTTTTGCATATTCTACAATCTCTTAAGAGATAACTAGTTCTCTCTACTTGCTGCTCATTAGTACCCTACTGACCTATGCTTTAAAAATATTTTTTATCTCCTTTCCTTTTATTGAATTTGATCAGTTACAGCTTTCTGCTAATGTATTTGGGTAATCTGCTCTGTTTCCTCAAATCTGAGTTTTACCATTCTTCATTTGGTAGCTTCATTTGGCCACTTCACACTTCTCTGGCCATCCTGCCCACTGAGATGATGTGCACAGCAGGACAGGCTTGCAAAGCATGTCCTAAGAGAGTGAAGTGTCCTAAGAGAGTGGGCTTACTGGTGTAGACTGGAAGGCTTGCAAAGTATTGTCTGTAACAATAGGGCTTAGTATTTTTGGAGGGAGTTTAAATTTAGTTAATTGAGATTAATTTAGCCATCGCCTCATAGGTGGAAATATGGAAAGAAACTAGTGAGCTGAAACACGAGGATAATCAATAGAGTTCCTACTGGTTTTTGTTTGTTTGTTGTTGTTGGTTTTTTTTCTTTATAAGAACTGATAACTCATTCTTTAAAATGTGTCATTTGCTGGTTTTGAAAGTGTGGTCAGAAGACTACCTGTCTCTCAGCATTTGCTGGAAATACACCCTGGCGGAAACAAAGAAACATCTCAGCTCCCTGAGAAAAACTGTAGAAACGAGCAGTTCTGTGTCAAAGAATCCTTTGATGGAGTATTTCCTAGAACACTGCAGCACGCTCCCAGGAGCATGCTGGGTTTTCTTTGTGTGTGTGGGAGGGCTGGTGCCAAGCTAAGCTTTTACCTCTTAGTCTGCATAAGCCCACAGGCTTGGTGTACAGTGTTATAAGTTGAACAAACACTGAAACATTCCTGACTATGCTATAAAAACATCCACAATGAGAATGTAAAGATCAAACATTCTAGGTTACTTTTAAACACTTTTAAAAGATTCATGCTACTTGTTAATAAAACCTTTCGGGAGACAGCAGTGTTTTGCTGGGCTCTTCATATGTTGTTTCTGGGAACAAGTGCAACGCTGCCTGAACTGTGGCCAGTTTTCATGTGCACGCAAATGTGAGGTAGGTGGTGATTGCCTAAGAATTGTTTGTGCTTTTCAAGAAGAAACAAAAGTTTATAATTCCCTTTGCATCTTTATATCCATTCACATGCTGCCTTTAGGTGGAGAAGTAAAAAAAAAAAAATGTAAAAAATTTTAATTATTGCTGATGAAATCTTCCATATCAGAGGTCTGGGGTTTTGGTGGGTTTTGTTTGGGTTTATTTGTTTGGTTTTTTGTTTGTTTGTTTGTGTTGTTTTCGTTGTTTTTTTTCTAAATTCCTAAATGCGAACTTGGCCCCTTCAACACAACTGAGCTGCACTGCAAACATAGAGGAGCAGAATTAGACATATCTGGGCTAACTTTAACATAGCATGAATCTAAGTTGCCTCGATGAGAAAATCTTGGCTTGCTTCTGGTTAGGCTTGCAATTGAAGCTCTTTGACAAGTGCTGCTGAAGCAGAGCTGACACCAGCTCACTCTAGCTAAGGAGGTGCTCCTTTGTGGATGCCTGCATACGGTTGCAAAGGTATACCCCCGGAGAGCAGTTTGGGAGTAGTCAAATACTCTTTTGTCAGGCAATGACTGCACAACCTGCTTCTGTTAAGATCTTTCTTTTTTTTTTTCCTTTCTTCTTTTTTTTTTCATTTTTCCTTCTTTTTTGTAGATGGTGACTGCTTTGGGTGTGTCTAATGCTTAGATGTACTCTTTTCGTGGCTTTAAGTATCCAATAATTCTGTGCTTGCAGTTACTGAGGTCTTAATTGGATGTATTTTTAATGCTTCTCCAAGGTCACAGTGAAAACTTTTGTCTGCTCTCAACTGCCTTGTAAGCTTTAAATGAGTTAAACCAGACATAACCAATGTGGCAGATTTTAGAGTTGTACTTAATGTCAAAGGAACTTTGTAGCAGGAAGAAAATTTCTTGACTGGGAAAATATCTTCTGAAGGCTGGTGTAGACATCCTTTCTAACCTGGCACTGGCAAGCGCAAAGCCCCACTGATTTAGACTCTTGCACTGAAAAAGCATGTTCAAAATCTGACCTGCTCTTATCATTTTGCCTTAGTTTATGCTGTTAATTTTACAGTCAATTCCCAACACATATGTTGGAAAGTCATGTTTTTCCTGAAGATACTCAGGAAGAAGTATAGCCACGCAGTACATATTTTGTAAAATGCACTAGGTGCTTTATGTTTATATTAAACAGCCATTGGATTAGAGGGATGTCAGGAGCTAAAATATGATAAAATGTTCAAGGAAGTACTTGTAATCAAATACTTCCCCCAAATACAGTTCATACATGTGAACTAAAAAAGTTTTACTTGCATTTTTTCAGCAGGTATTTCAAGTAAGACTAAATGTCTTAGTGTTAGGTCTCACACCAGTTAGGCTGGTGTCCCACACTGCCAAGTCTTTCCTTGATGGGAATTGAATAGTTCTATGGTTCTAAAGGCCTTCTTAATTTTGTTTTTTTTCATGTGGAAGATGTTGTCTGCCACATTTTCCCCTCCCATGTAACAAAATGGGATATTCATGGCCAAGTGTCTATTCTGTCATACATCCACATTTTTCCTGTCTTATCTGTGGAAAACAGAAACAGACCATACTAACATATCAATGTCATATGTTACTAAATAAACATCCCAAAGTCTGTGTAAATTACATTTGCAGATTATGTGAATTAGGCTAATACACATCATCATATTTCATGCATTTTCCCTGTAATCTAAGTAGGCAGAAACTTGCATTTTCAATAACCTGAATTTTTGATAGAAGGGGAAGGGGGCTGAATGAGATGCTGGTAAGGGATATTGCCAGTGTCGGCACCGTGTGAATTCAGTTTGTGAGATATGGAGTACTTCGTAAGTATTCATAGCTTGTGTGGACTCACAGTGGTACTGTGGCTGTTGGGAGAAACTTAACTACTTCTGGGATTTATTGTTTCAGTTAATTTGCTAGCTTTTGTAGCAGGTTATTTTTCCTAACATAAATAATTTTGAACGTTGCACTGTAGAGAGCCAATGCCAAAAACTGTATCTCAAATACTTTCTGCTTTGAGGAATTGTATTACACTGTATAAAGATGGTGAAATTAAATTTCTTAATTAAAAAAGTTTGATGAAATCTTTTTTTAAAAGGTCATGACTCTATGGACCAAATATATCAATAGTGTAGGTGGACAAGAGTTCTATTGCAGTTAATGAAATTGTACTTGCTGATAGATTTTGCTCAGTTTCTAAGTCAATCATAAGAATATTTAGCTACTAGATAGAAAAAAAGAAATATATTTATTAGAGAGCAGAAAAGCAGTATCTCTTCTTGTTTATTTTGCTCTGCCTGCAATATCAATGTTGTCTAGGAAGCAAAAATTGTATTTCTCTTATGATCAAAATTCAAATTTTTCATGGAGCAATGTGCTTCAAGAGACCATGTGCTTGGTAGGGATATTTGTAACACCGGCCTATCATGGTTTGCATCAGTATTTTTCATCTATGCTGCATGTGGCCAAATTGCATATTGGACTATGAATTCTGGCCTCTTCTATCTCTGGAAGACTACATGATAACTGAATGTGAAAGAGCAAAATGGCACAGGCCAAAATCATGCTGTTTAAACATCAACAGCGATTGCAAATACCATAGCAGTCAGCAGCATGGGGACCTTAATTTTTGGAGCTTGCAGAAGACAGGGGAGGAAGTGACATCTGAACTCCAGCATCAGGGAGACATCATACATGGGATTTGATATACAGGAATGGAGACTATAGGTCTTCACAGACATTTGGTATTTCCTAAGAAGGAAGCAGTGGTAGCTTTCTGTCCCGCAGCAGCAATCTAATGACGTGCAGGGCTGCCAAGGTAACAACACAGCAGCCTGGGCTTCCACACAGACGCTCATGAAAGAACTTCTCTTATCTTCATCAATCAGTTCTGTTTTGTTCCTTTTACCATTACAAGAAATCTCATCCAACCTAGCTGGCACTGCTGCATGAAATTAGATAATTCTGCAGCTTCAGCTGCAGTCTGTTCCTATTTGTGAGTTTTCTTTACAATCTTTTTGCTTCTTTCTTCCCAGACCTCAAGTTGAAGTTGTTAATGGAGTTAACCTTTTTTCAAGAAGATTTTTTCAGAAGCAGGAGTCTGAAATGTGGCTGAATATTCAGAGAAGCAGAGGTGGTTTATTCAGCACTTCTAGTTTGAGCTTTGAGAATACCTCAGATTCAAGTCAGAGAAAGAGAACAATGTGATTTTAGAGCCTTACTCATATAGGTAAATTCAGCAGCAGGAGAAGGAGCTAAGGGTAATCACAAGACATTTGGTCACCTCTCACATACAGCTTTAGAACATTAAAACAGCTCTAAGAAAACAATAGAACATGTAGATTTCTGAATACACACACACATGCACACAAAAAAAAATAATCACAGAACTAACATTTCTAAACTCATTACAGAGGTAGAAAGATTGAATCAAATTTCTGTTATGTTTAAAAGAAAACAAACATACCAGTTGGTACACATATGAATAAATATTTTTTTCATTACTTTTGTGTTGTACAAAAGTAAAAACTGCCAAAATAGATTTGAATAAGCTTCTATTTTACTGAAACTAAAAAAAAAAAAACCAACACCAACACACACTCCTCCCCTATTTCAATACCATTTTGTTATTTTAGGTCCCTTGTTTGTATCCTCTTTTATAATCTTCAGAGGTAAACGGCTTTTCCTTCATTGTTTGCTTATGTGCTCATTCACAATTTGGCAGAAGTCAACTTATGTTTGGTTTTTTCTGAGTCAGACTTCAAAAGTCTGCTCATGAAACCAGTCTATAAATTTTCAAGTACTTGAGTAAAACCCTATGTGATGAGGGCAGGGCAGTGTTTTGAGGTGGTATTAATAACAGCTGGAATATGTTAGATGTCCTATTGGACATGTGCTAGTGTTGCTTGGGTTATAAGACATTTTTTCATCCTTCTTGTTCTCAAGAGAAGAGAAAATGAAATGACATATGTTCAGTATTGCTCCCTGCCATGCTCAATGGAAAATACCCCTCATGTTACTCGGGTGCCATCAATGCAGAGCACTTACAGCATTGGTGCTCTACTGCTTGTGTGGCAAAGGAATGCTAGAATGGAGCCATATGGCTGCTGTCCCTTGAGAGACAGGTTTTCTGTGTTGCTTGCATGTGCCACTTCCACCAGGCCTGTTGGCTGTCCATCCATTGAGCTTAAGCTCTTTGTTTTGTGTTCAAGGCTTTGTATCACAGAATCTGTCTTACATCCAGAGTAAGAGCAAGGTTGGGACAGGAGGGAAACTGTTATACTTGTCTAGACTGTAATGAGTTTATATGACTTTTCAGTGACTAAAGAATTAGCCTGTTATCTTCTTTTGGTCCCAAGCCATCGAATATCACTTATGAACTCAACCATGGTGCACTGATTGAGTCTCCTATTTTAATGTCTTCTATGTATTTCATGTTGTTTGTTCTTTATGATGCCGTAATACATTGCTACCTATAATGTATCATCCCATCTCCATGTTTTCGATCCTTGAAAAGAATTTCTGTTCCAAAACATTGCTGTGGTACTCATGGGAATGCTTGATGTACCACTGTCCTTTATGCACAAGTATTTCAGTAGCAGCAGAAATGTCATTCCACAGAAAGCCCAACTTTTGAACTGATTTCCACTCTACTTTGTGCCATTCCCTCATTATTGATCTTTTAATTTTCTTCATGGTAGGTCAGAAAAACTGCCACTAGAAGTACTGTTTGAGAAGCAAACCCTAGTTTTTTTCAGACATCTCAGCGCTAAATGTATTTATGTAGGAAAACATCCTTATGGCTACAGACAGATCTGTTTTTAATTCATCCCAGGATCAGGCTGAGAAATAAAAATATTTTGATTCTACTAAGGACAATTTTTAATTCTCCAAGGGTGAGAGGAAAAGCCTTCTTTTCCCTTTTAAATTTCTACAGTAACTGCCAAGCCTTTCAGATGATACAATTGTTGTCATAGCACTAAACATCCAGAAAAAGCTCTGCTAATTCAAGACAGTGGTTTCTACCAGTCCTGCTGATCTCTGTCTTGATCTTATTGCTGCACTAAGGAAGCAGATTTGGCAGAAAAGTAACCAGTACTGCAGATATGACATCCTCTCTTCAACAATTCTGGAATCCATGCAGTGTACTAAAGAACAATCGCACAGGAATAACTACCATGTGGTGGTAAGAAAATGCTGTAAGTGTTTGTCCAGAGAGTGGTGCTCTGATCTCAGCTAAATTGCACACTCCTCTTTCATCAATCCTGTTGCCTTGAGGCTCTGGCAAATTCCTGTCTTAATCTTCAGCCTCACCTGGAGACACACCCCAGTAATGTGGAGATTTGCAAGGAAGGAGTGGAATTTTGGAATTTACTCATGAAGAAACAACTTGAAGCATCGTATTTTAAAGTGAATTCACAACAGAGCCCACAAAAAGGGTGGGCTCTGCCTTACTATCAAAACTTAAAATCAGGTGACTGAAGATAAACTGCAAAGATTTAGCAAAAGTGGGATTATAGTTATGAATGGGCACCGAGTTGCTCCTGCTTTTGCTGAATACTACCTTGAGAAGTTTGGCAAGTGTAAACTGTTATGTATGAAATTGACTTAATTTAACTATTTGCAATGGACATAATAAATGAGTATATAAATTCAAAAATCTGTGTAGTCCACTTTGAAGAAATTATTTAAAAGACAGAAAATGATACTTAAATAGAAGTTTACTTGACTTTTTCTATCAAGAGTTATATGTATAGTATTTGTGAAGTTACAGCCTTATAATATTTTTGTTTATGTCACATCCTTTCATGCATTCTTCTTTCTCACATGCTTTTATCATTTGTGGTTTTTGTTGCCTCAGATTTGGAGTAGGAAACTCTTTAGCAAAGGCTCATTTCTTTGCTCCCCTTTTCAAGCAAGGCTCTTGACAAATGTATGGGTTTTTTCTAAGATATTCTAAATTATTAGA
The DNA here is from genome assembly GCA_004320125.1 of Scolopax mira. NCBI lineage: Eukaryota > Metazoa > Chordata > Aves > Charadriiformes > Scolopacidae > Scolopax > Scolopax mira. Next base: position 26,507 of record BJBW01004940.1, read on the forward strand.
AATATCTATATTCAACTTGATGAGTAATTTGATAGTGCTTTTCCTCAAGTACAGCAGAACTATAGGCAGAATCCCCTGTGTGTTTTTAAAATAAAAAGGCCACATTTTCAAGAATACTGAGATCAAGAGCACTTTTCTTGCCTTGGAGCACTCTTACAAATTAAGCTTTGTTCATGGCTTAACACCTGAAATGAGCCTAATCTGTATTTCAAAATTAGCTGTTGTTAATCATGTGATTGTAACCCTCAATTACCGTACCTGCCGAAGTTTGCTGGATGCAACTACATGTCAGTGGCAGGGCACTGTATATTGTTTTTGCTTAGAATCTGTCATTCCCAAGACTAATTTTCCAAATTTGTCACAGGGTTTATTTGAGACAGCTAGTGGAAATATACACATTGATTTTGGTAGGACCTGTATTTTACTTTTTCACCCTTGATACTGCTTGTAAGCAGGAGAGCCTGTTGAGAGAGAGAGAGGTGTTGAACTGAGCTGTGATGTTTAGGTGACGTGAAGCTGAGATTCACATGGCTTTGATATTTGTTCTTTTTCAGAAGTAATATCCATAAGAGTTACATTTCTCTCCGTGTCTAACAATTCTGCCCTGTTCCCCCGCTAGTTAAGCCTACTGCATTACATGATGATGCTGGAACATGACTTTAGATCTAAAACAATTGATGAACTGATTCAAAACACTAATCATTTTAGGTCTGAAGTAATGCTCTGTTGTGCCATAATGAAGATGACTCAACACAGTTTCTTCATGAACAGTATTTAAGAGGATAAACTTTTACCCTTAAGAAAGTTTTCTGTACTTATTTCTTAATTTATGTTCCATGTTACAAAAGACATGGAATTTAAATTAATGTTAGTGTTTGTGGTTTTCTCTTGTCCAACTATTTTACAGGGCAGAAAGAAAAAGAAAACAGAAAACAAAAGCAAATCAAGGAACCAGAAATGCTGTTCCTAAATCCTAGGAGTACCTTACATTTTCATACTGGGAAATCACATTAAGCCATTCAGATTGCCAGTGTCCTTAGAGTTCTAATCAGATCTGCAGCAAAATGTTATTATCTTATGTTTAATAAGTAGCCACATCTAACCCTCATCCTGTCCCCTTTCAGTGAACCATAAATCAGATCTTTCTTAACTACAGGTCTTTCTTTCTCAGCTATGTAGGCAGAAAGTTAAAGAAAGGATTGGAGTGCAGCATTTATTATATTCATAATAACTTTCAGTATTTTGGACCAAGTCTGCCTCTGGTATTAACAGGTAAATTCCTGCTTATGCAATTTTTCCCTGCCACTGCTATTCTTTGGGGCAGTCTTTTCAACTATTGCTTAAACTGTTCAAGCACCAGGAATATTTTTTTTTTCTCTGCACAGAATGCAGCATGCTGACCCCTTGTACAACTGTAAGTGCCTCCTAGATGCAATTGCAAAGACACAGAATTCGGTATGCAGCTATCACAGCATATAAGTTGTAATGAAAAAAACAGGTCTAAGAAGGTATAACTGTGATGCCATCAGACGGAAGAGAATTGAATGAGCAAAAAGTCCATGGCAAGTACAGCTTGGGAGAAAGAACAGGAAAAGGAATATTAGGGCACCGACAGGCTGAGCTGCATTCTAAGGGAACAGCTGTGGTTAGTTTGGTTTCTGATGTAGACACGTCTGTGTGGCATGAAGGTGTTGAGGTTGTTAAGTATAGTCTACCTCTTATTAACTAAAGATTGCTGTAGAGTCTCGAAGTATTTTTCTAGTATTGTGATTAATTTATCATAATTGTCCCCCACTAAGGTAAATTCCATGCACAATTCTGACCACATTATCTTTCAGATCGATGAAGACAGCAGTAGGGATTAGTTTTACAACAAACTATACTGTTTTCCTTGAACATAATGATTAATATGGAAACTTGGACATTCCTATTTTCTTTTATTATTTTTCCTTAAAATCTCTAGCTCCCGCTTCAGTTATTTTATTCACTCCTGTAACATTTATACCCTCAGTCTTACAGTCTAGGTGTTGCACAGCATTCATTACAAAAAAAGCAGAACAAGATGAGCTTCCTTTCATTTTAACTGATGCAGTTTCCCAAATGGTGCATTTGACCTAGCATATCTGCTACCTGCATTGTAGACCAGTTTCCTTTCACACTCAGTCCACAGCCCTGGTGAAGTGCAATTTCATGGGGATTAGAGGATGATTTCCTAAGAGGATGGAGGATGGTAGCAAAACTATTTCATGGTTAATGAGGATCCTTGAGGCAGCAGGCTGGCCAACTCAGAAGTACTTTCAAGCAACTGCATTGTAGTGTCTCATCTGTCTCTAAGCTTCACTTTTTGCTACATACACAGACACTCCAGATCCCATGATACAGTCAACTGTGAAAAACATGCAGCCTTTCTTTCCTTCTGTCTGCTTGATGAAAGAATTGTGGTTATTTTCCTTAAGCTGACATGGAGCAGCCCAGGAGTAAGGGATGAAGGCATTTACTTCAGCTCATCTGTTAGGAGTCTCCTACCTTGTATTTCCCTGCTTTGAACTAAACCAGAAAACATTAACTAGTGAGAAATGCAGTTACTTTTCATACTACATCCTTGAATTTATAGAGTGCTTTGTGCTTTATAAGTAGAACAGGTTCCAGCTTCAAGTAACATAGTGTCTTCAGTCAGACAGGCAATTAAAAATAAAAAAAAAATGGGGGGAGGGGGGGAAGAGGGGGGAGCGGAAAGAAAGCAGTACAACATGGAGCTGAAAGGAAGAACCTTGCAGAGACATGCTTAGCAGAGCCTTCCCAGGATTGCTCCACTCTATTTCTGATTGCTCAGTGTTCAGACCTGTTCTTCTCCAACAAAAACAAGATGATTTGATGCCAGCTGTGGTTCTGGGGTGTGCAGAAGAAAACAGAGAGAGCCAAATGACTTTATGGAGGCCATGAAAGATAGCATAGGTGATGAAAAATTTGGGTCACTAACAATCTATTTTCCCCTTTTAGAATATTCCTGATCTCTTGGCCTGGCCAGTTCCTCTTCATTATATCTTTTAAACTATTTACCACTTGACCCAGGTAGATTGAAACACAGATATCAAAAAGTTCAAAAACACCAAATAGCTTCTCCACAAGAACCATCTGCTCAAAGATAATAACTCTAAATTAACAATAATGAAGGTTATACACATTTAGCATTCAAACCATCTGACTTGGATGCTTGATTCAAAGATCTCTGCCCTTTGTGTCTTCTAAGAGGAATTTGTAGCATGCCCACAAGGTTTACAAATTCCACTTCTGGTAGACTAAGGCGAGAAGAGAATTTCAGAAAGCAAGATACCGTAAGAGTGATATCAATTATGTCTTTGGAATGTAACTTGTCCAGTGAAAATTACACTGCTTAATAACAATGACAACAAGAAGAAAAATTTAAATAACTAAAATATCTTTAATAACACATTAAGTAACTTAAAGCATGTTTAAAAAGTGGAAATATTGGAAAACTGGAATGTATAACCAGAATTCTAATTTTAATGATATGAAAGGCAGGATTGAATTTCCTTAGTACTGCAACATGAAAAGGTGAGGGTAAGTGTGATGAGTTTCTGCTGCAGTGAATTCTGGGACACATCATTTGGCAACTGTACACCTTTAAAGTTCTTTACCAAATGTGTTAAGTAGCACATTTAGACTGATGACATTTCCCCCAAATGGTGAATAAAAAGAATGTCATAAAATGCTCATTAGGCCGTGCATGCTCCATAGCACTTAGTAGTAGCAGAACTAATAATAATTTTTGACCTCTTTCTAGTACTTCAAATTAACCTATTTAGATTTTACCCAATGTACAAGCATATTCAGGCACTGTAGAATTTTAAATACCTAGCCCATCTGAAACCTGATCAATCTTACATACATAATTAACTCCTAGCTTTGTAAAATTGTAATGATTGTCATTGTTCTGTGGAAAATTACTCTTTTGTCTTTGTACACTCTTGTATGACTAAAATACAGAAACATGACACAGAGAGAGGTACCAATGGCCAAGAGGGTGGAACTGTGCAGGAGTACAAAACAAAGTCAGTTCAGGTCAAACACCTGTCAGATATAGAAAGATCCGTAATCCATACGGCATGTGATTTGGTATTGAGCATTTCCTTTTCAAACAGAGATATTCCATATGTTCTTTTTTTTGAAATCCAGGTAAAATGGAAAGGAGTAATAAGCTGAATAAGCTGAAAAAAAATAATAGTAAAATAAAAATAAGAAAAGCTGAAAAAACAATAGTGAACTATCCTTGGTTAATGCATAATTGACTATTTTTTAGTGTACCAGAAAACCTCCAAGTTCTGGATATTAGACTAATTTCTAGAAGTAGTTTTTTGCAAAAATAATACAGTGCTGGTTATCAATATAACTTCTGTTTTGGTTTTACCACTATACAAGGATAAACTAATCTGAAATTTTTAGGAATGTTCAGTGTTCAATGGTCCAGTTACGTTTTCATGGTCAGAAGTGTAACTGGCATTACATAAAGCCACCAGACAGAATTTCTGAGCACTTCAAACCTGCTAGTACCTCACTTTTAAGCTTTTAAGCTTTCTCTTTCTCAGCATTTGTTGTTATGCCTATGTACCTAGGAAGGTGAAGGTAGTAATATTAGCCGTTGTGCATGTTCTTAATACAAACAAATGTCCTCCTGCCTGTTTTATCTGAGCTGGCATTCTTCCTGCATTGCATTTAGCTATGCCTTTTTTTTGAGCATGCCTTATGCCATTTGTAACTTTAATTTATAACTTTGCAGAAAGAAAAAATCCTGAAGAGCAGTCTTGAGGTTAGAGAACTGTTCTAAATGACATAAAATGATACACAATGAAACTGCCTTATTCCACCAGTGCCAAAGATCTGTGGCATTACAGCCACATTCAGGAGAGTTTTGTGGCACTAAGTGAGCAAAGTATTTCTGGCCAGCTGTCCTGTGGGCTCTCAACAGCAAATGGGGTGGATAGTACTGCACAGCTGGATAGGGCAGCTTTCACAGAAGACGTCACACATGTAAAGGGACACAGGGGGACACAGCAAATTACCTCAGGTAGGGGATAACTGCTGAAGAAAATGAGGTCCTTGGGAATCTGTGGCTGTTTAAGAAAGCCCATAAATGTGTTTTATATTGAAGCATATCTGCTTTATTGAATTGAGGCTAAAGAGCAAGCATGGAGTGGTAGATGAGCTTGAAAATGAAGGTGTTTGAAAAATGATCAAACATTTTCTTTTTTCTCTACAACTTTCTGTGTGTTCTCACACATTTTCTCATCTATTATAGAATGTAAAACCTGTCCCAAGGCATTGAATTTAGTGTCAAAACCCATGCAGTTGGTACTGACACCGGGATTTCACTCCTGGGTTTTTTCATATACACTAATAGTATTTACACTTCCAGAAAAATAAGACCTCAAAAGAGCCCTGTAGAAATCCTGACAAATCTCACCTATATTTCCTTCTCCCTTATTCTGTGCTAACTCACTGACTGAGCTCAGCAGTGACCTCTTCAGCAACCATCAGAACTTGGTGCTTTCAGCAGATTGTATTGTTGTGATAAATACAGCCTTGAAGTCATCAGGTTCCTGAATGTGAGGGTGACGGAGCCCTGGAACAGGCTGCCCAGGGAGATCATGGAGTCCCCTTCTCTGGAGATCTTCAAGACCTGCCTGGATGCAGTCCTGAGTGATGTTCTCTGGGCGTTCCTGCTTTAGCAGGGGAGTTGGACTAGAAGATCTCTAGAGAGTCTTTCCAACTCTGACAATTCCATGATTCCATGATTCATGAATATTTTCTCCATTCCTTAAAGACCTATGTAGAGTTTCCTAAACTGATAGTACATTCACTGATGCTTTATTCTGTGATAGGGAGTCCAAGAAATTATAATATTCTGTCTGTGTTTCCCAATACATCCCCCAACATCTGCTGTTAACAAACAAGACTTTGTGAGAGAAATGGTGAAAAACTCTAATGAGCAGTGTATGGTCAATTTGTAAGCACAATCAATATTATTGAGTTATGTTGCTAAAAAAACTCCTAAAAACCAACCAACCAAACAAGAGATAGAGGAGTTATATTTGTGAGTTCCAGGATCTTGGTATAATTCTGTACTTCCAAGTGCTTAGATAGTGCTTAATATTTCAAAATGGATTATACTTTGCCTATATTTTGTCTAATGGAACTGTTTCTGGAAGGAAAGAGTGGAGCACTTCATTGCAAAGAGCAGAGCAATGTGTGAGTTTCTGTCTATGAAAGTTTCTGTTTATGAAGTGGAAATATTTCAACTGGCTGAATATATATTTCAAGATACTTAGTCCTTTCACAAAATTATAAGGCAATACATTTTCAAGCTCAAGACAGAATAGGGTGTGAGAATGCTACTACTGTAGTCTGAGTACCAAAAACCAAGGAACCTAATGTGAAATGTACAGAATGATAAAATAATCCTGTGACAGAAGAGAAATCTGCCACCTCATGTAAGCAGAAAGGCCACACTGACCTCCTAAGTGGTTCATTACAAGTAGGATTGTTTTGAAGGGTGCTTAGACCTTGACTCAGACTTTTCTGGCTGTGGCATTTGTTAATTATCTAAAAGGGTACATCTCTACAGCTGGGTATCACCAGGCACCACATCCTTATCACATGGAAACACTGATGGTATGGTGGGCAGGAAAGACTCTCCATAATTGCTATCTTATGGTGTAAAGGATAAAGCTTATTAATGGGATATGTTTTACATAATATCTTGCACCTTTTCAAGTGACAGCACTGATATTTTCTCAGATAAATTAGTAGATACCAACTTGGCAAAAGTTTATAAACTGAGAGAACTAAATGATTCTCTATCTAAACACAATAAGAAATAGGTATGTTTTGGGAATATTTTAGTATGCTTCATTCAAGAAGCCAATCTATTAAAGAAAACATTTATGTAAGACCACAATAAAAGAAGAGGAAATAGTACGGTAATTTAGATGTTGCAATATATTTTCACATTATCTTCAGCCCTTTAATAAAAGGTTTCTAGACAACTAGACACCCTGTTGACACAACAATTTAATTCAACAGGGAACAGCCATTGTTTAAAGAAGACATACATAGCATGACCAGATGGGCCCACTACTACATCAACAAATAGAAGTACTAATCCTGTGCTGAGGCCTGTGCTTGCTAAGCTTTTAATAGGAAAAGTACCCACAGTGCAGATAGGTGAGAGGTTCCTGGCAGCATTGCATCTGGAAGACTATAATTTAATATGTATCTATGTCCATTTTCCAGAAAGTGAATGATTTTATTTCTCCATAACTTGGAATTTGAGGTAGTTGTATATCATCTGGGTTTTACCTGTAAAGATGGGAGATTTAAGAAAGTAAGTGAATTTAGTATTAAATGATCCAGCAGTATGGGGGAGAGCCAATGTCAAGTGTCAAGACTCTTAATAAAGAGTCTTTTTCATTTTGTTTTTCCTTAATGGTGAATTGTTCCTTTATAACTCAGGATGATTAGTTTATAAAATCAGAGACTTCTCCATAATTTAGCTTATTAGTTACCAATCCACATAATTATCCAGTACAAAACTAGAGGTGATAACATATTTTTTAATAAGTGAACAGACCTTAGTTACTGTACAGACTTTTATTTAATGAACAAGACAGGGAACAGATATGCAACTGCAAAAGTATTTTCATTTAAGATGGAAAAAATTGTTCCCCAGGTCATTCATTCGGTCAGAGCTGTTCCGTGCACAATAATATAAATAACCATGCTGTTGTTCTCAAATAATTTACCTTTCTAGCTGGAGTTCTCTCACTGTAGAAGTTTTCAGAAAGGTTAAAGGTTAAGTGCGTTGATTACACTTTATGGAATTTTCCTGGTTATACCTGTTAGTTTTTTCCTTAAGTAAGGAGTTGCTTTTTGACAGATCAGGTAGACATAGCAGATGTATTGTCAAATGTAGGGAATGTAAGAATTGGTCTTGTCTTAAGAGATGTGATAGACCTGTCATACTATTATGCCAGAAGGCAGTAATATGTTATCTGTTCTAAATAGCAGGTGCCAGAATGTTCCACCCATCCACTGTATTGCTCCTAATGATACATGTTCACAAAGCATCTCTCATGCAAGTATATTCAGTTCTATTAGGACCCTGTCAACAAGGTAGAACAACTGTGCCCGTAACTGGTTACTTGCAGCAGCAGAAAAGTTTGCAGGTTACAATATTTTTGTTTACAGCTACAGCTGTATCATTTTTTCTCTGTCTTTTGCTGTTTGGTTGGCAAATTTTTTTTTCGTCAAATGGAAGAGATTTTCTAATTTATTTTTCCCCCCATTACAAGGCAATTTTATAAGCTTTGAATGCTTTTATAGATGTCTTTCACAAGTTTTTCAGGTCTTTGTTATGGTTCCTGAAATATGGACAGAAGGCTGAGTGTCATATTCTAATATTAGTCTCATAAATTAGGAATAAAGACAAAATTATGTACAGTTTCTCTTGACAAGAGAATCATAGAATAACCCAGGTGGGAAAGAACCTTAGAGATCATCTGATCCAAACTTTTGTGGTGAGGAGAGCCTAGATGAAATTATCTAACATCTTTTCCAATCACATTTTGAAAAGTCCTGCAATGAGGACTCTACCATGTCCCCAGGGAGGTTATTCCAGTGAATCATCTTCTTGTGAAAATATTCTTTCTTATGTCAAGAAGAAACAGCTCCTGGTGCAACTTGTTGCTCTTTGTTTTCTCCATGTGGCCACTTGAAGAAAGACCCTTCATCCTCTTTCTAACCACATTTTAAATACTATAATACTGATGATGAGATTCCCCCTGTGTCTGCTCTTTGCCAGAGAGAAATAATCTAACTTCTTCAGTCTTTCATTATAGGACAGGTTCTCTAGTCCTTTCACCATCTTCATAGACCTTCTTTGGACCTTCTTTGGAGCTTTTTCAGTCGGTCTGAATCTTTCTTGTAAAGCGGGGACTGAAACTGGGCACAATACTCCAGGTGTGGTCTGACAAGTGTTGAGTAAAGAGGGAAGATCATGGCTCTGTCTCTTGCTAGTAATACCCCTGCAGATGCACTCCAAGATCTTATATGCACTTGTTGCTGCAGCAGCACACTAACTCATGTTCAGCTTGTCCACTAGGACCCCCAGGTGTCTTTCAGCAAGGCTGGTCCACAGCCACACTGATCCCAGTCTGTACTGGGGTCTTAGGTTGTGTCATCCTAGGGGGAGGACTTTACACTAATCTTTGTTAAGCTTCGTGCTCTTCCTGCTAGCCCAGTCCTCCAACCTGTCCAGACCTCTCTGTAAAATGGCTCTCCCTTCTAACATGTTCATGTTGCCACCCAGTTTGGTGTTATAAGCAAATTTGGTAGGAGGGCTTTCAATCCCATTATCCAGATCATTTATGAAGATGTTGGACAGTGTGGGGCCCAGTATTGATCTCTGGGGCACCCTCTCTGTTGACATATAGATCTGGGATGCACACATTTGGACTTGTTATATGTCCTAATAGAGTCACCTGAATATTTGTATGACTTGCAAGTATGTGGAAAATTCCCCAAAATCATCACTTTAAAAAATTATTTTTACATCTTTATGTTAAAAATGTAGTCTTTGCAGCTGTTGATCAGTCTTTTGATGAGTCTCCTTTTTTATTTTTCTGAAGATATAAACTTTGAAATGTTTTTGAGGAGATTCTTGGGGAAGGTTTAATTATTCTAAAATGTTTCTGACTTTTCCTTTCACGCCAATCTTCTAAATATTTGTTTCCCCTACCTGCAGGTGTATACTCTGAGAGATTGATATATAGATGTCTTTTTTTCCTCCCTTTTGATTTAATAGTGAACACTAACTTGTGACTATGAAACTGAAGTTACTTAATTTTGCTTGGAAACTTCCAGTGAAGTGAAATCTATAACCTCCCTTGGAAGCTATTATAAACTTTAATTACTCTAACAGTTAGGTTGTATTTTCTTGCAAACTCCAAATTATCAGTTCCAGTCTCTGAGTTCTGTCTTCATTAGCAAGTTTCTGTGTCTAAATATCTCTTACGAGTTTAATGAATCGTTCATTATAGTCTATTATTACTGTAACACTGTGTGTTTACTAACTAGGATTTTTTTTCACAAAAGAACTTTAATATCAAATATTGATTCTGTTTTCATCTCCATAGTGTGTTTTAGTCTCCCCTAGACTACAGTAATCGCTTGAAATTTGAGCATATAGCAAATTTTATTTAAAAGCATTTAAAATCAGTCCTTTTTTACCTTCATTTGAGCTTCTTCATCCAACATGCATGGACCTAATCTGTTTTTCTTTGTCAATGTCTTCCTTCTTCTCTTCTGTAGTCTAGTGATCATTGCAAGCACTAGTGATATGCAATTAATACCAAGTAATTGTGAAAGAAAGACCATGAAAACAACAGTAGAAGGGAAAGAATACTTTCTTTAGCCTGAAGGTTGTTTTCTTGCTAGTAACAGTGTAGTTTAGCACTCCATGGTGCAAATCCATGCAAGTCATAAGAGTGTTCTTTATTGCTGGGAGGCTGGTACTGCTCTTGCTTCCTGTTGAAAGGTAGTTAAGCCAATTTTTATATTCAAGTTTCTTCTCAGAGAGGAGGCAGATTATATAAAACCTACAATTCTTGAAATGTCTGTGTTATTATTGATGTGACTATTTGTTGACTAAAATGTACTATGGTACTTGGTTTTTTTTAAAATAAATTTATTTTTTATTTTAATAGATATATTATTTAATGCTATGAGGATTAGCAGAAATGTATTTTTAAAGATTGTTTGAGTTTTAGGCCATTGTATATAAAGGAAACCAATTAGCTGCTGAATAAGAGTTCTGGCAGACATTTCCTATCATGAAGGCAGTGATTTACTTTGCCTCCATTTTCAGTTTTATCCCTTGCTGCCTTTATTTCATTTAAAAGAAACAGGCAGACTCCTGAGGCAATATTTTCAGATGCAGCTGTCCAGTCCTGCCATAATACCCATTAGTCTGAATGACGCAGAACAGAAGGTAGAACAAATGGATAAATACTTTGTATTGTAAAATACAATTAATTGAGATTGAGACTGAGACAGGGAGATTAACCTGAAGGAAATAAAGAAATATAAGAGTTCACCTATTGAAATTACATTTCAGTTTGTAAATAACAAGTGAGGTAATAAGAGATCCACACACACGCCTGTTTTCTACAAACTATAGGACAACAGCTAGTGACTACTGCTTTTTGTAAAATATGCTTGATAAAATAAAGCTATAATTCTCACTAGCTAATTTGAGCCATTGCATTTTGGCAGTTAGAAAGGTTGGTTTTAAAAATAGTCAAGACACATGCAAAAATCTTGTGTTCGTAAATAAATTCCAAACCCCTTCTTTGCAGTGAGGAGACATGGCCTACGGGAGAGGGGGTAGTGTGGCTTGTCAGCATGAGGCAGCTGATCAGAAAGGGTTCTTAACAGTAAAGTCTGGAAAAGTATGTTCGCCTTGATGCCTTTTATTGTGGCATCTAAGGAATAAGACATGTGCCTTGTTTTCTTTCTCTTGTAATGCCTTTTTCCATCTAGAAATAAAAGGTACAATCCCACATCTCAGGGGGACATCTATAAAAAGTGCTAGTTGTCTTGGAGTAAAAATACCATGCCCTTAAAGTCTGACACTGCTTAATTACAGACCTGAATATTGTCCTGATTATAGGATAGGTACAGATGCAAATCTTAACTCCTTCAGACTACAGCTTAAAGGAGATGGACAGCTAATATGCAGTAACTTGTTACTATTTGAGGTAATAATTTTTTTTTTTTGTGAGTTGAACCTCTGGATTTTCAAAACAGTCTGGAAATTTAGTGGAAGTGATATACAGAATTCCTTAGACGGCTCTGAGGAGAGAGAGTGGACCTTTGGGTATTTTCCCCACACGTGACAGTCTGAAAAGCAACCTTACAATAACTCCTCCTATTCTAAAAAGTCAAGTTGCAGCAACAAGGAGTTGTGTCTTGACACATCTCCCTGTTACTGTGGGGAATAGTTGGCAGGGTGACATATTGGTGTCAGAGCAAACTCATGGAGCCACAGAACAAAGCCTTCTGACCGATACCCTGTTAATCTCATTTCCGAGACTCCTTACGTTTGTGGTCTCAGAGTGACACAGTGGTTTGCACTTTGGCAAGCACAGTAAAACGCTACTGGGTTGGAGCTCAACATTATTACCACTGCACCCATCTTCATGGGAATGTGCTTTTATTGGCAGAAACATTTGTATTGACATCTAGATTATTAATAAAAAGTCTGATTATCATTGGAGAACCACAGTACATGCAGTCAACTAAAAACATCCCCATTCCATGTTTATTTCTCAGTGACATCTACTTTGATGTCTATCAGTCAGCTTTCTTAAACTGCTTATTTGGCATGTTAAGGGTATTGCATAGTGTTATTTTTAACCAGAATGTTGTGCAGTACCAAGTCATACAGCTTATTGTAACTCCAAGCATATTGCCTCTGTGTTATACTTCAACAAAATCTGCAGTCTGATTGGCGAAAGCAGTTTCGTTTGACAAGATCTATTTTCTGTAACAGGATGTTAACAAGCAATAATTATATTCCATCCTTTCATCTTTTATCTCTTGCATTCCATATTAACTCATCTTCTCCTTCACCTGGACTAATCAGGTGATAAGTATTTAGGTCATTTCCCTGCTGCTGTGAATAATTGCACGTTAGCTGTCAATCTGTCCCTGGTTTTGTAAGATATATTTCAAGCTAATATTAGTGTGATATTCTTGTCTAGGTAATTTTGGATTCTTAAGTGCAAGTCCTCCTAATTTTATGAAATTTATTTCCAAAGATGCTGCTAAACACAGCATCCTCTTCAATAACCCATGAACTGGATAAGACTTTATCTCCTTTCCTGTGCACTGATGTTTTTCAAACACAGAGACACACAAAAAAGACAAACTGTTCTGCCTTTTCTGCATAATTCCTGCCCATCATATATTACCACTGCTACAATTTTATTTTTTTTTTTTCCAAAATACTTTGCCTACTCTTTATCGCTTCATGTCAGGTATTTACACTTGACTTCTTAGTATTACTCCTGCATTTTCACTCCTCCTGCATAGCCATTTTTGGATATGAATTTCTTTTGTTCATTCTAATTTCTGCTTTTACTTTCCTGATTTACTTTACCAGGAATAGCCATTTTTCCTTTCCTGACTGTAGTCAAACCATCTTATCAAGTCATATTCTAAAATCTTCACATTTCAATTTGGAACAGGTATGCCTCCAATTTTCAGTCAGTTTTATTGTTTTTCCTCAGGATTAGGCATTTTATTTATGACTTCTGAGTTATACTTTAACCTTGATAATGTATTAAGTTTAGACTGAAATCGAAATGATCAAGTTTCAGTGAAGATTTTTGTGCTTTAACTCTTTAATTTGAAGACAGAAGAGCTAGATTTGGGATTTGGATGTGAAGCTCACGCATGTTTGTATAGGTCTGCATCATATATTGTGCTCTATTTGCGGTTACAAAGTAGATATACTCTGGACAGAAATAGCTTTTAAGAAACATGATCATGCAGTACGTGATTGTGTGTCTCTCCCAATGTCAGTGCTGTAGTACCTCTGGTGCATGCCATAGCCTGAACATTAGTTCTGTCTCTTCATTTGTACTCAAAGGAAAATAGTAAAAGAAGCATTAGGAATCCTGGTGTTCTCAGACATTTCTTGTCCTTGAAATAACCTTTGTTTTAAAATTTCAGCTTTACTGTTTACATTTCTTTACCTTTTTGATTGATAAAAACTATGTTGTATCTTCTCCAGGTGTCTAGGCCTCCTGGTGTGTGATAATGCACATACAGTTAATGTATTTACATGTCTTATAATTTGTTTTTCCTTTGCTGATGGTTTGTAGTTTAAGATTGGAGCCATTGATATAAGACAGAGGCCTAAAAAACAATAGAATTTTATTAATCAATATTTGATTGAAGTGTAAGAATAAAAGAACACAAGGGAAACTGGTGAGATTTAGGTCCTAGATTAAGCTAATAGAAGTGTTCTGATAATTGCCTTATCACATTACAAAACTTTTGAAAACTTTGGGGATAAATCAAAGCAATGATTTTCTGGAAGAATTTCTGAACTAAACACAGCACAGCACTGGGATTTGTTCATCAGATTTAGAAATATTCCTTAATAAATGAAAGATAAACTGAATACTTTTTCTGATGTAGATCCTTTGAATGGATGAATTTCCTAGCAGGATAGCAGCTTAACTCTCCTGATGCGCTGTTTCCTTCTTTATGCAAGTCTTGTCTGTTGAAAAGTTGTCCTGCCTTATAATATAACCCATTTCTAACAGGGGCCTCCTGGGGAGCCATACAATGCAGCAAACTTCTCCCTGGTGACTCATGATCCTTTTCCCAGCATTGTAACGCTGCTCTTTTCAGAGCAGAGATTCTCTGAATGGGAAAGGAGAGCGGGATTATCCTTTCTGTTTTGCTATTAGATGCAGCCCTCTGGCTCTTGGTAAGTTTCCAGTGGTGGATGTTTGGATTTTCTTGCCTTAGCAGGTACCAGGACTCTTTCATGTAGATGGGGAGGTCTTAAAGTCCTTCTGTCTGAGTCAGGGCCACTCAGCTAGACATAAACTCAGCGGGAGCCACATGTTCAACAGAGAACATTGTCTCTCCAGAATTTCAGATTTATTCATAGTGGCTTTTTATTCAGCTTCAGCCAAAACAAAAACAAACGAGAAGAGTCTACCTCCTGCACTTTCCCTTCCAGCAGCTTCACTGTCTGTAAACAACGGAACAAATCATCAGTCTATGTGTCTTCTTTTCTCTTGGTAATACTCAGGGTCTAGTTTCTAGTTTCTAATTAACAAATCCCTGCCTGTTCCCTGATTTCACAGCACCAGCCAGATGAGATCAGCCTGAAGGAAGAAGAAGGGAATGGAGACTCCTCCTTGTTTTTTCATGGAAGTGTTTCCAAATGGGGCAGCAAAATCTAATTCAGACCCACAGCTGAGACACACTTCCAAATAAGTATTCCAGTTGCCAAAGGTACATCCAGCATTAAGGTCTGCTTCTATGGCAGACTTTCCTGCTTTCATTTTTCCTCCTAGTTTGTAGCCAGCACCTAGCAGTGGCTTACCCCAAACATTTTATTGCTAAAGCCCTCCAAGTCCCAAGGCCAATCTCAGGAATTCTCTACAATGGTTAGAAATAGTAATTTGTGCCACTAAGTTTATTTTGTGGTTTTGTTTTCTTGTTTTTTTGTTTTGTTTTGTTTTGTTTTGTTTTTTAACTTGAAGGTACTCTTGAATTATATGTTCAAGATTTTCCCTACATTTATGGAAGCTGAAAATTTATCCTTAAAAAACAGTAGCCTGTATCACCTGTTTAAAAATCCTTCAAAATATCAGTTACTGGGAATTTTGATCATACCTTTGTTCTCTTTACTCCTGATCAGGAGTCAGAATGAGGCTCCTACATATAAGGCAAAAATATGTAATTTATTTAGAGATAAGCTAGACAGTTTCTGTATCAACTATATATTGACGTGTTTGTACACTCCTGATTGACCTGTGTAGCCTTGATTTCTCTTTTCTCTCTTTCTGTTTAGCTTCTTCTTGTCATTGTGAACTCTTTCTAGGCTCTTGACATCTTAGCCTAGGTCAGGGACACCACCATATTAAAAAGAATTGCACACGTTACAAGATATTTCTCTGCTTGCCACAAGTACTATTTTCCCACATCAGCAATAGTGTGAATGGTCTGAAACAGCTCTCAGTGTAAGAAAGTTCATGTTAACATAACCTGGTTCATGTTATCTTAACATACACTGCTTAGAAGATCTTCCTGTGGCATTTTCTTACAACTAGACCTGATCACTCACTATTTGGCAACAATGGGAACAGAAGATTTAAATCCTATTATCCATAAACAGTCATGCGTATTAACCCTTTTTGTATCTCTCACAGCTGGGAAGTGCTGATTTAACCAGCTGACCAGAAAATTCAGACTCATTTAATATTTTTGTAGTTTTACTGTAATTTTTGTTTCTATTTTAGATTAAAATTTACTGTTCTCTTACTGTGAGAAATGAGATGAAAATCTCATTTGCTTATATATTGGGTGAATCTTCAGCACATGCATAAATAGCACACTGATAATGTTGCTAACACTAGAAAATGACAGTGCAGTTTCAACAGCTGTATGATGGTCTTGAACTCCATGGCTCCATCCTTTTAAGTTTTAGTGCAAGGAAATATTTCACTGAATTTCACTGAATTTTTTTGGAGTTGG
>BJBW01004940.1:42912-55396 GCA_004320125.1 Scolopax mira
TGCATCCAGTCGGGTCTTGAAAATCTCCAGATAAGGGGATTAAAATCAGCATTTATTTGTTTATTAATTTATCAGCAGATATTGATGCATTTTCTTTTTGCCTCCATGTATGAGGCCCCAAGCTTCATCTACTTCTCTTCTGGGTCATGCAATCTCTACTCTGAAGACAAGTGTTCAATTCTTCATAAATAAGATACCCATCTCTTCCCTTTGGAAATATTTTTATTTAATAACAAACCTTTAAATCACCAGAAGAATAGTAGAACTGAAAGTGAAGGTTCTTTTGGTGAATGCTGGTTTTGAGAAAACAAGGTACCAAAGTACGAAAAGAGCTCTGAGGTAAACTCCCTTTTCTTATCATCCACACATATAAAGCCATCACTAAAGCTGAGTTTCATGGCCACGGACAGCTAGGAATCACTAGCACCACTAAAAAGCATCTGGCCCATCCTCTCAGCACTCAGCTTTTAAACATTTATAAACATTGATGAGATCCCTTCTCAGTATTCTCCAAGCTAAGCAGACACAGGTCTCCCAGCCTTTCTTCATAAGAGAAGTGCTCCTGTTCCCTGATTATCTTTGTAGCCCTCCACTGGACTGTCTCCTGTAGTTCTCTGTCCTTCTTGAACTGGCCACAGTACTGGCCCAGAACTGGACACAGTACTTCAGATGTGGGCTCACCAGGACAGAGTAGAATGAAGTATGACATCCCTCTACCTGCTGACCATACTCTTTTTAATGCACCCCGGGAGACTTCTTGGGCCACAAAGGCACATTGCCAACTCATGATCAACTTACTGTCCACTGGGACTCCCAGGTTCTCCTCCACAGAGCTGCTTTCCAGCAGGTCGGTCCCTAACCTGTACTGGTACATAGGATTGTTGCTCCCCAGGTGCAGCACCCTACACTTGCTCTTTTTGAATTTCATTATGTTCCTTCCTGCTCAACTCTCCAGCCTGTCCAAGTCCCACTGAATGGCAGCAGAGACTTCTGATGTATCAGCCACTCCTCCCTGTTGTCTGTCATCAGCAAACTTGCTGAGGGTACACTCTATCCCCTCATCCAGGTAATTGATGAATATAGTAAACAAGACTGGACCCAGTACTGACCCTTGGGGAACACTGCTAGCTACAGCTCTCTCCACCTAGGCTCTGTGCCACTGATCACAACCCTCTGAGCTCTGCCACTGAGCCAGTTCCAGTTCTCAATCCACCTTGCTATCCTCTCATCTAATCCACACTTTCTAAGCTTACCCATGAGGGTGTTATTGGAGACAGTGTTAAAAGCCTTACTGAAGTCAAAGTAGACAAAGCGCACTTCTGTCCACTCATCTACCCAACCAGTCACAGAAGGCTATCAGATTGGTCAAGTGTAATTTCCCCTTGGTGAATCCATGTTCACTACTTCTGATAACCTTCTTTTCCTCCACGTTCTTGGAGATGACATCCAGGATGAGCTGTTCCACCGCCTTTCCAGGAATGGAAGTAGTGGAAAACCATCTGAGGCTGCTGGCCTGGTCCCAGTAATTTCTTGGGTCGTTCCTTTCTGCCCATTTTTGAAGACTGGAGTAGTGTTGGTTTTTTTAAAGTCCTTAGGCACCTCTCCTGTTCTATATGACCATTCAAAGATGATGAAGAGTCTCTTAGCCCTAACATCTGCCAGCTCCCACAGAACTTGTGGGTACATCCCATCAGGGCCCATGAATTTGAGGGTGTTGAGTTTGCTTAAATGATCTATACGCTGATCCTCCTCAACCAAAGGAAATTCTTCCTTTCTCCAGACTCTCTTTCTCTTACAATCAAGGTCTGGGGTTCTCGAGACCTGGTCTTAGCTTTAAAGACTGAAGCAAAGAAGGCATTCAGTTACTTCACCTTCTCTGTATTCTCTGTCATCAGGCCATGCACTTAATTTAGCAGCAGGCTCACATTTTCCCTAGTCTTACTTTTGTTACTGGTGTACTTGAAGAAGCCCTTCTTGCTGTCCTTGACATCCCTTGCCAGATTTAATTCCAAGTGGGCCTAAGCCTTCCTCGTGTATACCCCTGCATACCTTGAAAGTGTTCCTGTATTCCTCCCAAATGAACAGTACCTTTTTCCACATTCTGTAGATTTCTTTCTTCTATTTGAGTTTTTCCAGAAGTTCCTTGTTCATCCATGCAGGTCTTCTGCCTCCTTTGTTGGATTTCTTACTCATAGGAATGCACCAATCTTGAGCTAGGAAGAAGTGGTGCTTGAATATTAACCAGCTCTTAGACACATACCTTCTAGAGCCCTAACCTATAGTATTCTTTGAGGAGGCCAAAGTCAGTTCTCCTGAAATTCAGGGTTGTAATCCTACTTATTGCCCTGCTTCGTCCATGCAGCATCCTGGACTCTACTATATCATGATCAGTGCAGCCAAGGCTGCCCCCAACTTTCACATCCCCAACCAGTTCTTCTTTTTTTGTTAGTACAATGTTGAGCAGCACACCACTCATTATTGGCTCTTTCAACAACCGTGTCAAGAAGCTATCATCAATGTTCTGCAGAAACTGCCATGATTTTATGTTCCTGGCTATGTTGCCTTTCCAGCAAATATCAGAGTGGTTGAAGTCCTCTGTAAGAACCAGGGCCTGTGATCGTGAGGCTATTTCCAGCTGTCAAAAGAAGACCTCATTGACTCCACCACCTTGACTTGCTCGCGTGCCTTCACTAAAAAGTACGTAGCCATCCACAACAGCATTCCAGTCATGTGAGATATCCTGCCATGGCTCTGAACTCATGGCTCTGTGACCATGAGTTTCCTGTGCCTTGAAAATGAACTCCCATGTTGGTAAAAGTATTTCATATTGCTATGATAAAGAAATCTGTAATAAAGTAAAAAAAAAAGTAGTTGAAACCAAACAACCTGAATACCAAATCATGTGAATTTCCATAGCTTTGCAATTTCTTTACGATCAAAGTGGGCCCATCCCTGTGGGAAACAACAGTCCATAAATTGATTTAATTGCTAGTTCAGGGCTCAAAAGACTAAAGGGCATGGAAAATACTGTACATTGTTGTCCTAGCAGGTTAAGAGTTGTTTCTTAATCCAAGAACAAAATCCTTCTTTCTGGCTTCTCAAGAATGTATAACAGTCCAAAGGACAAGTCAAAGTTTGATTTACTCTCTGGATCACAAATATATTTTTTTACAGATGTGAAGAGAACATTAAAATAAACCTCATCTTGCAGGGTTTTGGAAATGCTGTTTGTCTAGGAGTTGTATACTTTTAGGATGGAAAAACATGTTTGATTTTTCAGCAACTCTATTTTTTCTTTTTCCTTTGCATTTGGATCACTATTCTGAGATAATTTTTTTTTCTTTGACAATTTAGTTTATATAGCTGTTGTTGTGTGAGAAAATACACTGTCAGTCAGAGAACAGAGATGAAGTTGTATTGCATCAATAGATGAAAGAGACCGGGATATATTGACTGGAGGGGGAAACTAGAGCAACTTTTAGAATTGAAAGTTATTCTTCCTCATCACATCTTTAAAGCCATACCCTTATTTGAATACTTTTGTGTCTGCGTATGTTTATAATTTGTGACAATCTATTATTAAGAGCAATTTCATGTAGTCTGGTTCCAGAAGGCAGAAACTCTTCACACAAACAAATTCTCCATGTAAGACACTTTTATCTCCTAGTTTACAGAATCAGCTAGGTTGGAAGGGACCTTTTAAGATCATCTAATCCAACCAGTGAAAAAAAAATATAACAAAAACAAACAAACAATTAAAAAAAAAAATCAAAACCAAAACCACACAAACCACACACCACACCCAAAATAACACTAACCCAACACTAATCCATATCCCCAAGCACCATGTCAACTCATCTCTCAAATACCTCCATGGATGGTGCCTCAACCACCTCCCTGGGTAGCCCATTCCAATACCTGACAACCCTTTCAGGAAAGAAATATTTCCTAATATCTAACCTGAACCTCCCCTGACAACTTGAAGCCATTACCCCTTGTCCTATCATCTGTGACCTGAGAGAAAAGACCAACCCTCGCCTCTCTACAGCCTCCTTTCAGGGAGTTGGAGAGAGCAATAAGGTCTCCCCTCAGTCTTCTTTTCCCCAGACTGAACAACCCCATCAGCCTCTCTTTATAAGACTTGTGCTCCAGACCCCTCACCTCTCTGGGCCCAGTCCAGCACCTCAATCTCTTTCTTGTGGTATGGAGCCCAAAACTGGACACAGTACTCAAGGTGGGTCTCACCAGTGTCAAGTACAAGGGGATGATCACCTCTCGGGTCCTACTCACCACACTGTTCTTGATACAAACCAGGATGCTGTTAGCTTCTACTTACAAGAAAATACATTGGTGGAATAGATATTTTGCTCTGGCTTTTATTAAATCTATATGTATACCTCCCAGAATCCCAGACCCATGAACAAAGTCAGACCATCTGGCTCCAGAGCTCATTATATTGTATACAAACATAAATATCAGATGTTCTGTATTTTCAGGGTGCACACATTCTTCAAGTTGGCAAGGTAATATTTTCACCTCCTTTTAGACTGACTTTTTTTTGGTTACAGCCAGACATAATTATGTTAATGAAATATCCCCAGGCAATGTACTATTTCAAACAGAACACCTAGTTAAGATATCTTTGTATTTTTATTGTTATTCTGGGTCAGTGGTTTTTAGAGCTTGTTTTACAGCTAGATTACCTACACGTTTCAACATATTCCTTAGCTCAATACCAAGAATGTTAATTGAGCTAATAAAGTGCTTATTACATAGATTTTTCAGTGTTTAAAATACAGTATGCCATAAACTCACTTTATCATGGACCTACTTATTTTTTTTATTATTTTTTATTTTTTTTTTAAATCTAGTAGGCCTCTTCTGAATTATCTACCTCTATATCTCTTGATAGTCTTTTTGTTGTTTTTTGACATATTTAAAATGAAACTATTGGTTGGATTTACAAAAAATGGTGTCATATCAACACTGAATCCAAACCTACTTGAGTGGGAAAGGTCTAAACCTGTCTTTCTCTAACTGAGATGTCTAGTCTCAAAGGTACTTCTGTAGAGGAGTTGTTCTCTTCTTCCCACGTGTACGGAGGTGCTCTGGTGCAATCCTGAGTCAGTGGTGCATATTGTGTTTAGTATTTCCATGTATGCATCTCTGAGCTGTTCTCTGTAAGAGCACTGAATCCCTCTCCAGAATGACCTAGATTTTATATAGTCAAAAATGCCCAGCCAGGTCAGATACCTCCATTTAGACTTTTCAAAGTTTGGTGTCTAAGCAAAGTTTTGCTATAGTTCCATTCCACTACCAAAACCATTTAAAATCTCTTAAAATTATATTTCTTCCCGAACTTGACATTATGAACCAGAAACCCATTTGCTTCTAGTACTTCAAACTACTCAAAAAAACTGCAATTCTACTGTTACATACATCTGGAAACAAACACTGCACTGTTACTACCCTAGCCCCTATACTGTGAGTGCAGTGCATCTTCCAGTGAAAGTTTGAAAGTTTTCCTGTTGCTCCAAGAAAAACTCCTATTGTGTTATTTTAACTCATTAGCAAAACCAAGAAAATCAAAACACCCCTGCTACTGTATTTACATAGTGTGTATATTCCATACTAATATTAGAAACTAAGTTAGAAAACTTAGATAGAAAACAAAGATACTAAGTTAGTATCTTTGGTAACAACAATCTCTGTCATGTTGTTTGTGATCTCAGTCTCCTTTAGCTTTTAAGAATTAATACAATAGAAATTACCGCTTGCTATAGAATTGAACGATCATGTTCTCAGCTGTCATAAATTGTCACTAGCATTAATTTCAAGGATATTCTCCACATGTAGGAAGCCTCTCACATTGGGTTACCTAAAATATACCCAATTCTATGCCTGTAAGGTGGACAGCATTGCCCGCAGAGTGTTGGATCACATTAAGTCACCTCTGACCCCATTTATTGTTCAAACTACAGTCCTACTACTCATTTTGATTCCTGATACATGTGTATTAATGGTTTATCAACACCATTTTTTTAATATTGTATAAAAATAGATTGTTAGGATGAAAAAGGATTTTGCCAGGAAAGTTTTTCTGGGCAGCTGTTATGTATGTATATATTGAGTAATAATTCCAGTGAGGATTGTGCACAGAATTTGGAAGTAAAGGAAAAAATACTACTTTTAGTATATATCAAATTAATAACATTTTAAAATATATTTTTGGCATATTCTGGTGGTTTTCATTAGCTTTGCCTGTTTCAGCTGACAAAGAAAAGTGAAAATATGAAAAAAAAAGCCACCATAGAATATTTAAGTGGGAAACAGACTTTTTTTTTTCAGTTTAAATGCAAAGTAAATTCATCACAAATAATGGACTAAGTACTACACCATGTGCTTATGGTAACTAGAGATTGCCTGACACAGCTTTATTCCAGTTTTATATGGTTTCAGCTTTGATCTGAGCTGGCCCATTTTGCTATGATAATTCATGCTAACTTTTATAAGCTGCAAAGAACAGCCAAAGAAATCATAGTTCTGATAGTTCTCCAGTGACATCAGAGCCCAAACCTGCATTAACACGTGTTCTCTATCCTGTAGTTCTCAGGACAGAGAACTGGGGTGGGAGGGGGAGCTGGCTGTGTGCACAAACTGATGATGTAGCCTCTTCCCTTACAAAACCCTCCAGCACTTTCTGGTTCCAACTTCTTTGGAAAACACTTTGCGTTTTACCAGGTATGTATAAATATGTCTCTACTCCTTTTATTAAAGGAGAATTAGCTCAGCTCCAAGCCTCAAAGATGCATTTGTCTATGAAAACATTACAAGAATGAGGTATATTTTTTTTCTTTCATCTTAAAAGCATCCACTAATTTCCTAAATGACATGCCCTTTAACAACAAGTTACCAGTCCTACTGCACAGCCAGAGGCAATGTGTCAAACAGGGACCGGATGGTAAAACGGTTTATAGTTGATAAAGAAGAAAACAGGAACTGCTAAAAATAGCCAGATAACAGCAGCGGTGCTTGTTTTGAAGAACAGAGCACGTATAATACACATTAAAATTCACAGCCTTAGTGGGGATTTCTGTCAAATACTGTCTCTATCTGACCTGGGCTTGGTGACTGCTGAAGAGCCTTTGTCTTTCAAACAGTCTAAGACAAGTTTGTTTTGTCCAGTAATCTGTACCTAGAGACTGGATCAGTGGAGTCTCTCCTTTTCACTGTGCATGTTTGAATGGAAACGCCTTTGTACTTTATAGATATGAAAGAGAACTTTCTTACTGACTTATTGATGGAACTGGTCAAACTTACCCCAAATGAAGGTAATCTTTGCCTTTATTTAATTGTGTAACACTTTTTATTGTATTTGTGTAATTTTATGACCGCAGTGCTGAGAATCTGCTGGATACTGATATCAAGAAATAGACTCCTGTTGTGTCTTCCATGTGTTTTGGATCAGACTAAGCAGGTGTAGTGTGGCTTAGTGGATAGACTGCTGGCTTCAGTAGTAAAGGAATTATTAGAGCAGATGAAATGAGTGTAGTTTCCTCCCTTTCCCTGCTCCAGCACCGACCCTTTTGGAGTCTTTTTTTATTGCATGGGCAGAAGAATACACTGTCATTCATTTTTCTTCATTGTCTAATTATGTCTGCTTCTTATCCTGCTTTGTGAGATCCTCAAAGTTGTGCTTACAGAATATGTTACTAAGAGGTAGCTGTTTTTTTACAAAGTGTTTCAGATGGGCTTTAGTATGGATTTGATCAGTTGTTCAACAGTGGATGAGGATTTACATTTTTACACAGGGTTCCTATTCTGTTACACACCAACAAACATACCATTGAGAGTCAGTGCATTGTCAGAAGTGGTATTGGAGGAATCAGGAATGAGACTGCTCAGAGAAGTTGTGCCTCATCCCTGGAAGTGTTCAAGGCCAGGTTTGATGGAGCTTTGGGAAACCTGCTCTAGTGGGAGGTGTCCCTGCTCATGGCAGGGGGATTGGAACTAAATGATCTTCAAGATCCCTTCCAACCCAAACCATTCTATGATTTCACAATGGTAAACAGAACAGGTCAACAAGATAGACCCCATTGTACCCATTGTCACCTGTTCTAAAGAGGACAGGAGTGTTACTAGGGGCAGGAGTTCAGGGGGCCTCACAGAAAATAATAGAAATATAATGAAGTGTGGAAGTCCCATTGCTTTTCCCACTGGGAAAATAAGTTTTAGATTAATGTCCTGGCAGAATCTGATAATAAGAAATATTTTTCTTAATGTTATTGTGTTGCATTCAGTAGGACCACTGTTAGTAGAATAAATATATGCATATGGTATCTACTCCAGTTTACATGCAACAATAAAATTTAGTTTACTGCTGAATGCCATTGCAATAAGAATGTACAGGACAACAATAATATTATCTTTACTTAATAGCACATGCAAGACATAATAATATGTAATAAATGATATTACCTATTTTCCATTAAGTGCTTTTCTTCATATTAACAAAGTTGATCATGTATGTAAATATATCAGTTCCTAAATTTGAAGGGAGATGCTTAGAAAAACATAAAGTTTGTGTGTGCTATAAAGATATTGAGCTGAAAGTTGGAAATGAACAAGTTCAGTTATTCTGAAGCTGACACCCACTTTTCCAACTGTTGGTGCTCTTCGATTCAAATAAGAAACTGTCATATGGTCCATGGTGCTAAAAGCCTTATTTATCAATGCATGGGAAATTTTCAATTTTGTTGCCTGAGGAAGTAGCACTATTTGTGTTTCCTTTGTTACTGACATAAGTAACAAAGACTTACACGGCTGAAGGCTGTTTTATTTGACCCGCTACAGTTATTTGTATGCTTTTGATGTATGATGAGGGTGACAATGTAACTGTTTCAGTTTGAAATACACCATCAGTTCTTTAGACAGATTTTTCTAAGTCAATGTGAAATGTGACTTCTAGTAACTTCCTATGGTACCTGTGTGTGTGTGAACAGGCTTGAACTCTTCTGTCCTGTGAGAAGGAGAAGGAAGACTGCGAGAAAATGATCTCAAATTTGAAAACATTTAGGAAAACTTACCAAGTCCAAAAAACCCCAAAACATTAATTATCTTTTTTCATCTGTATTAGCTTCCCAACTGAAAATAAAATACAAGATGCCTTTGAGTTCAGTGAGATATTACTGAAGTGTGTCATATTGGCAAAATAGATGAGTCTATATTTAACATTGTTTGAATTTTCATCGCATTCTCATGGTTGACTCTGAAGCTGCCCTTTATCTGAAATTATATTTGATGAGATTATACTCAGAATAGGGAGTGGCACAAAGGAGACGCTGGGTTGTGCCTGAAATATTAGTATCTACAAAGTTTGCTTTACTTCAGACTGTGTTGCTAATGACTAACCAATCCCTGTTTTGTTTCTTAGACTCATGATTTTTGTTGCACAATTATTAGATCTTTTGTCTTGATTTTGGTTGGTTCTCTTTTGTTTTCTTCCTTCTTTCATGTTCTTTCTTCTCTTCTTCTTTTAATGGTCATCTATATTGGATGCTTTTTCCCACTCCCAGAAATGAACAAAGAGTAAATTATGTAAATCTGGCTGGGCTTGTAGGTATAGGAGGTGATACCCTGTTAGATCTTTTAATGTTCTGGATCAGTATTGTGAATTAAGAAAACTGACAGCAGCTAAAATGAAATTAAACAAAACAAAACTGTTTGATATTAAATGAAACTGAGATTGAGTTTACATAATATCAAATCTGTAAAACAAAAGTTTTTCATCTCTATTGGACTGGCATTTAATCTTCCAATTAAATAGATATTTGAAATAAAAAATAGTCCATCCTTATTTATATGTTCTATATCTCGGGTATGTGGGGTGTATTAACTAGCAGCAAATTTGGACCAAAACCATAACTGATGACCATGAAGGGGTCCAGGATAGCATATCTTTTTTCAGTCATATGGGTTTGTATTCTGGTATGGTCTGCCATGACTTTCACTAAAAAAAGAGTTATAAACTGAAAATAATGTATTATCTATAAATTAAATCACAAGTTAGAACCAATTATAAAACTTCCTTTTTACATTGTAATTCTTGTGGTGACTTTTCACCTTCTTTGAAGCATGGTGGCATAGTATAGATGTTTCTGGTAACAAGTCTTCCCCAAAATACTGAAGATGGTTTCAGAACTGTCATGGTTTCAGCTGAAATCACTGCAACTGGACCAACAGATGACCCTTCCCCCCTCCCCAAACAAGAGGAGAGGAAGAGATAAGGAGATACAGAATGAACTAAACTACTTTAATGAAGAATTAATATTAAAATAAAAAAGCAGAAAATAACGAAATGGATACAATATATACAAAACCATATCAAGCTCCCAGGGTGACAGTCCCATCACTGGCAGGCACTGGGGAAGTCCCAGACTAGACTCAGCAACAGATGGGAACTGGATTCCATCTCTGGAGTCAGGAACACATGGATTGAGTTCAAAGGTATATGAACAGACAGGGTCCTCTTCAGACATTGGCCATTGCAGGAAGAGAAGGGCTGACCCTTTGATCCCTCAGCTTTATACTGAGCATGGGGCAGATGGGATGGAAAACCCCAGTTGGTCAGGTTTGGGTCACCTCTCCTGTCCGTTCCTCCCCACAAGTGTGACTCCCTCTACACTTTTCTGTTTCTGACCCTCTAAGGGGCAAATAACGAAAATTGGCTGACCTTGGTTGTTATAGCAATAAATATAAGCAAGGGTCTCTCTGCACACCATTCCTTGGCATTCAGCAGAAACATTGGCCTTATCATCCTGAGAATGAGCAGTTTTGTCCACAATATGCTGGTTATTTCAGAGAGTTAAAGGAGGCCTAACTAAAATGTAAAATTACAGAACACAAAACTGGTTTGCGTTTACCTCAAACCGGGACAGTTACACAAATCTCCAATTTTTAGGTTTTGTCATGGTGAGATCTAGATTACTATTTCCTCTCCAAAAGTGATGGCTGTCTTCTGTTTCACTGCCTCTTGCTTTTATAAAAAATACAGTCTTGAGTAGGATTTAGACTAATTGGACTAATTTACACTAAGAATCATGCCCTCAATGTGCAGTCTCTCTCACTTGTAGCTGAAATGCTTTGCATTTTCATCTTTATCAGGATAAATAACTTCCATCTGCCTTTAATTCCCTTAAAATACATGTAAAGTTCAATAATCCAACTAATATATCTGTCCTCTTTTCCTTATCTACTATTTTCCATCATGTATATTAGTTGGTTTTTTTAAGAAAAAAGTCTTCTACAATGGATTTTGCTTATAAATTCTTGGAAAATAATGATAACACGAAAATGAAACTGTATTTGAAAAAATAGTTTGCTATTTTTGCACAAAGGAAACATAACTTTTATTTCTCTCTAGATTTATGGGCTGTTGGACTACACCTGTTTTTAAGTGCTTCTCTAAAACAATGAAAACCAGACACTGTAATGGTCATTGAAGTTGAAACATATTTCCCACCTTGTGATTAATTGCCATCAAAAATCATGCCCTGCAGTAAATTTCATGTTGCCAACAGAAGTGTATGATCTAGTCATTTTGTGTTGGGATTTAGCATTGTCTCTTGTTTATCTGCTTATAACAGTATCTCTAAGAATAGATTAAAGCATGTAAGATTAGGGTAGAGAGTGACAGCTGGGTAATATATGTATTAAAATACTTATTTTGAACCACAGACTTATGGAAACTAAGAGGCATTTGTTTTCTTTAGGCTCATATATTCAGTGCAGATGGAGATTGTTTCTAAAATTGAGGAATTCTTGGGAATTTTAGCTTTAGCTTTATTTTCTTTTCAGTCTCAAAAGTGTCTAACAATCATGTTTCAGCATGGTATTATATGTCATGATTATCTTCAGTTATAAGAAATGGGACTTGATGTCCAGCATGACCAATCCAGGCCTACAGGTTCCTCGTCTAACAGCAGAACAGCCTGCTCTCTTCCTATTCCCTGTACATCTGCCCTTCATAGTATCCATAATCGAGTTGGATAGTGTACAGTTAGTACTCACTGACAAGTTCCTGAGAAGGTGATTAATGCAAGAAGAGCTAGAATTGCCTTAGCATAGATGTGAGGTTCTCATGGCAATTTGTATTCAGTCTAAAAATCTTACCTCCTTTTTCAACCAAATATGTTCCACCACTAGATTCCTCCTGTACCTTATAGCTGGATACATATCTCTAAGCAGCAGAGCATTGGAAATATAGAATCATAGAATCATATGGCGTTGGAAGGAACCTCTGGAGATCAAGTCCAATCCCCCCACCGCAGTGGGTCTACTTAGAGTACATTGACAGGAAATTGTCCAGGAGGGTTTTGTATGTCTCCAGAGAAGGAGACTCCACCACCTCTCTGGGAAGCCTGTTCCAGTGCTCTACCACTCCTACAGAAAAGAAGTTCCTCCTCATGTTTAGGTGGAACTTCTT